>VDFB02265445.1:0-214216 GCA_007258455.2 Sequoia sempervirens | reverse complement strand
CCATGTTGCCACCACAATGTTTCTCAGCTGTTGTGATTAAAATTCATCTCATCTTTAAGCCCTTGCAATTATTGCAAGGACAATAACATTCCCATCACCCTTTCTTTCAATCTAGCCCCTGAAAATCTATCGAAGTGTCTCTTCATTTTGTTTTTGGACTAATATTATCGACATGATTTTTCTTTGCAAGCGATATTTAGATCTTCAAAAATATCAAACTCACACTCCAATAATTTTTATTCATAGACAAGTAACATAATCTAATAATTCTGATATTTTACACCAAAAAAATTTGGCATGCAACCACACCTACAAAAGAGAAGATAGTCTGAAGTTAATGACCCCAAAAAATACTTTACAATGCTAATTCCAAAACTTATTAAATTCTGATTTTACTATGATTTCCAACCGTTAAGACTCCTAAAATCAGAATATTGAACTTGATCACAAAATTCCTACAATAATGGAGGGAGTGAGCTAGTAAAAGCAAGTGACCCATTCCTAAGGAGAAATGAGTCGGAATCATCATTGCTAATGTCAATACGGATTTATCCTTTTAGTTAAAGATGCAATGTGTCACTTATTATGATGAGCTTATCCCTAGGGCCCTCAACATTGAGAGAGCCCTAATAAAAAACAACAGAAACATTGGTAAGAGCATGATTAGGGTACAAACCCTAGGCCTCCATAGAAACATAAACAATAACTATAGCAGATTAGTGAGGTTGCAATACCAAAAAGATTGAGACATTGTAGGTAATAACAAAATCTTGCAATCTAAAGATTGTAGCCAATAACAAGCACACTATGTAGCTTAGTGACATTTGTAAATGCAATCTACGGTAAGAAGAATGATAGTCACTTGAGATGTGACAATCAAAAAGAGGCTGAGCAGTGACAAGATAATAAAGCTCAAACCTTGCATAGTAAAGTGGAGATTTTAACAGTGAGTTTCCTTACCCCTTGCTTGACCTTAAGGGTTTTTCAAATGCTTTTGGTAGTGTTAGACAAGGCAAATGCAATCAAGGAATGACATCCAAATCAAGTAACATTGGTAATCATAGGTTCAATGTTTCTTCTTAGCCATTAATATTGTATAATGGAGGTAGTGGATTGCATGTTTGAGCAATGTTTTGAGACTCACCAAAGATGGGAAAATAGTGAATAATACCTTGTGGATTGTGAAGTAGTGTCAATAAGGTTGAAGGATCTTAAGAACTACAATACCATGAAACAATGAGTCCCCTGTAGTAAGTAGGCATTCTATAGGGCATAATTTGATTTTATAGAAGGATGCTCATGAAAGGAATCTTCAAGTGATAGTGAGTGAGTTGTTTGAGATTGTAGTGAGGGTGCAATACCCAGTCTTAAAGGAAGTTAGCAAAGCGGTAAATGTGCAAGAAAATTGAATCATACAATGAAACAATTCACAATGTTATCTTCCATAATGCCTTGAGTTTGAAGACAAAAATCTCATTGTATCTTCATGATGAAAGTGGTGACCTTAATGGTCAATCACTGGCAACCATGATTTTAAAACATGCTATTGTGCTTATGGAGGCAACATTTTAAGCAAGGCAATGAGTGGTGGTTTGGAACAATGGCAGGTATGAAGGACTTGCTTTATATGCATACTATGCAGTCTAGCTTAAGACAACGTTTAGAAGAGATTGAAGGTGGATTATGGAACTCAAGGGTTACCATGAAAAGATTAAAGCAAAGGCTGAGATCTATTTAAAAGCCATGGTCATGAAGATATTAAAGATGTCACATGCAAAACCCTAGTAGCTGGAGTAATGAATACATTGCCAAAGAGGATAGTGTGCTGGGGCAGATTTAGGAGATCTCCACATTATCTAATTACAGGGAAATACATCATTTATTTATTTTTTTAATTAAAAGAAATCATTCTAAACCCTATATAGGATACATTGATACTTCAAAAGCCTCTGAAGGAATTTTAGATTATGCAAATATATGTCAAGGAACATTCATAAGGTTTAGAAAATATTGATCACTCTCTAGAATAGCCCATTAAACATGGGTTGTGCTTGAATGCACTACATAATTGATATAACACAACCACTCTGCATATCAACCAGAGTTATAGGCTCTTTATTGCAGCAAGAGGTAATCACTCTTCGATCATGCTATAATTACATCCTAACCTGTTAAACTTGAGACAAAAAAATGCACCCAATGATGATTGACACCTACATTATACAACTTGAATTAACTACATTATATGAGTGTCTCCATTTCTATCACAACATAGCCACATTAAACTTGGGTCACACATGAATGCATCCTGTATTTGTTATAGAACAACTGTGCCACATGACCAATACAGTTATGGATCACATAATTACAGTCACAAGAATTTGTTCCTCAGCTGTGATCTTATGGTGATTCCACACAACAAAATATGGACATGAAATTCTCAAAACCCTTAACCTCTAAAAATGAAATCTAATGAGATGTTGCTTTAAAATATGATTTTCAAACCTGGAACTACAAATCTAACTCCACAACTAAATTCTGCAAAAAGACAATGACTACCCTCAACCTAGAGATATCTTCTTGAATTTTTTCTGATTTTTCCCAAGAAAATCATCCTTAGTTCTCCACAAACTATCTCAAGTAGAGCAAAACACTGTCGCAATAAATCAGGCGCGAACTCACTTTTCTTTATGTCGGCCACGATTTTATTTTTTTTAATTTTTCATGTCTGACGAAAATTCAACGAAAATGATAACTGACATTTGGACGAACCCCAGGTTTGTCAAAATTTCAATGAACATTGGGGATAAACTTTCAAAAAAATGGAAATTACACATCAAATTTTACAAGCACCTGACGAACATCGTATTTTACATATTTCATCGTTAGTTTTGTCGTATTTTGCAGTCAAATGTATTAGTGAGAGGATGAAGCTTCTTTTTTGTTCCTTAAAAATTCTCCTTCTGAAGATGCAACCACATTTTTTCACCAAGATGAATTTGATGAGGATTTTTGTGTTGATCATGCCTGGCCTTATACTTCTTATTGCTATGCTCCAAAATCTCATTAACTTGTTGCTGTAGATGTTTGATCTTATCAATGAATTTTGTTGCTTTATCTATCTCCTTCTCAGCTTTTGGTGGAATTTCTGGTTGTAGTACATAGGTAGTGCTATATCCATAGGTACCAATGGTTGATACCCAAGACAAACCTCAAATGGACTATATCATATAGAACTATGGAGTGCACAGTTGTAGTTGTGTTCAACGTAGGGTAGGCTCTCATCCCATGTGTGAGATGCTTTGAATGATACATTCATAATATGTGAATGATCATTCAATTTACCACCTTCATCTATCCATTTGTTTGAGGATGGAATATTGTAGACTTCATCAACTTCATGTCTATCATAGCCCATAGTGAAGACCAAAACTTACTGATGAACCTACTATCCCTGTCAAAAATAATGCTTTTTGGCAACCCAAACATGTTCGAAAAATAGCTTGGCAGTCTCTTCTACATAAATTTTCTCCTTACATGCCACCATGATAGCCATTTTTGAAAACCTATCTACTACCACATATACACAATCATGACCCCGTCTAGTTGTTGGAATCCCAGACATAAAATCCATTGAGATTGACTGCCACGGTTTACTAAGGATAGGTAGTGGTAAGTATAGGACTAGTTTATGATTTGTAGGCTTTGCAATTGCACATACTACATAAGCTTGAATATATGAAATGACATCATGTTTCATTTTTGGCCAATATAAGTATTTTTTAAGGACACCAGTGGTCTTACTAATGCCAAAATGGCCTACAACATGACTGTAGTTTGTCTCCCATATCATATTTATGTGTTCTTTAATAGGGACACATATGTGATGAACGTGACAAAGCATCCCATCTTGCAAGTGAAAATTAGGGATAGACTCTCCCTACCAATTTGTTAAAAATGTCAAAAAAATCATAGTCATTACCATATAGTTGGGGCCAAGTTGCTATTTTGTGACCAAATGAGTCCAACACCATTGTCAATGTTGTAATTAGAGGCCTACTCAAACAATTTGACACTTTTTTGTTTCTCCCTTTTTTATGTCGAATGTTTAGGTGAAATTGTTGAAGATAAGAAGACCACCTTTGATGCGTCTCATTTTGTAACTTCCTTTGTGTTTGCAAAAATTGAAGAGGTTTTTGATCCATATCTATAACAATCTCCTTTCCCAAAATGTAATGCTTCCACTATTTGCAAGCCTAGACAATGGCATATAGCTCCTTGTCATATGTGGGGTATCGACGCACTATATCAGAAAAATTCTCACTGTGGTAGGAAACCAAATATCCATGTTGCATGAGTACGTAAAGCGCTAAGGGATAACTTGAATGCATATTTTTCTATTTCAAATGATTGTTGCAAGTCTGGAAGGACCAATGCTAGTGGTGAGCATAGTCTTTGCTTCAATTCCTCAAATGCTTGTTACTTTGAATCTATCCAATGAAATTTTTCTTGTGCTCCACCCCTTAGTGACCAATTTAGAGGCCATGATAAATATGAAAAAACCAAGAACAGACCTATGATAGAATTTTGTTAGACCCAAGAAACTATGAAGCTCTATGAGAGTTTAGGAGATGGATAGTCCTTGATAATTTGATTTTTTGTAGGATCGACATGAACACCCTCATTGTCAATAATGTACCCCAAGTATTTGATGCTTTGCATACGAAAAGAATACTTTTCTATTTTGGCATAGAGTTTTTGTTTTTGTAGAGTTTAAAGCACTTGTTCGACATGCTGCAAATGCTCAATCCAAGTTTTTCTAAAGATGAGTATGTCATCCAAAAAAAACCACAAAAAAATCAATGGATGACCTAAGCACATCATTCATCATACTCATGAAAGTGGCAGGAGCATTTGTTAGCCCAAAAGGCATGACCAACCATTCAAACAAGACTTCCTTAGATTTAAAATCAATCTTCCATACATCTGATGGATAAATTTGCACTTGGTGATACCTAGACTTCAAGTCAATTTTGGTGAAGAACTTAGCCCCTCTAAGCTAGTCCAAGAGATCATCAATCCAAGGAATTAGATATATTTTTTTATAGTGATTTTATTTAGTGCCTGGTAATCAATAGAAATTTTCCATGTCCCATCTTTCTTCTTAGCAAGGAAAATTGGGCTACCACATGGTGAAGCACTTGGATAAATGTGTCCTTTCTGAATTAGCTGGTGAATTTGCCTCTTGATTTCATCATTTTCGAAGACTGACCTCCTATATACTGGCTCATTTGGTAATGGTGTCTGTAGACACTGAAAAATGTCATGCACCTATGAACATCATTTTTTTGCATCATTCTCTCTTCTTTGCCCACATAATTAAGTAATTTTAATTGTTTAATTATTTTAATCACATTCCTCTATTAATTAAATAATTTTAATTATTTAATTAATTCGCCTGCCTTTCCTTAATTTCTCTTTTGATTAATTAAATAAATTATATTTATTTAATTATGTCACTAATCAACCCAATGTCTTTCTTTTGATTAATTAAATAAATTACATTTATTTAATTACATCATTAATTGATTCTTCAATCTTTATAATTAAATAAATTTATATTTGTTTAATTATTCATATTGCTTTCAATTATAATTAAATAATTAGTCCAAATTATTTAACCATAAATCTTCTTCCACTATATTAAATAATTAATTTGAATTAATTATTTAATACATCCACTTTCTAAATTTAATTAATTAATTTAATCGAATGGATGTCCTCTTCAAAATTCCTTATTCTGACTACCGCTTTTCCTCAATTAACTAAGTGGATCCACCACTTCATCTCACTCTATTTGAGGAAGTTCTGAGTGGATCCACCACTTTATCTCACTCTATTTGAGGTAATTTCTAAATCAACTCAACTATTTGAATGGTTAACTTATCAGTTAATTCCTCTCATCAAACCTCAATCGTTGATCTTCAATCAATCCTAGCCATTTGTTTGAATAGCCTCTCTATAAAAGAGACTTTTCTTGGCCATTTCAATCATCTAGGGAATCTCTGAAAGAATTCTTGTGCACATAATTTTGATATTTTTCTATCATTGTCACAAGATTTAGTTGCATCTTCAACACTAGGAGCATTTGGAGCTTCAAAGAAAAATGGAGAAAGGTAATGGAGGTAATTCAATAATGGCATAGGTATGTGTTTGCGTCGATTCATTAACTTATGATCTTTTATGCTAATCTGTTCTTTATTACTTAATATTTGGTTTGAATTTTATTTCTTGATTAATCATGCATAAAAATCATTAATCACATTTGGTGAACTTGGCTTGAAGTTATTTTGTAACGTTGATCTCTCCATTCTATGTTGAGGAAATTTCATCATGGAGAAATCATGGAATTATTATGGAGGACGTGTTTCTTTATTGAATGTTGTTCCTTGCTAATATTTTATATTTCTTTTTTAATTGTAAATGTTTTCAAGATCAAGTAGAATAAATCCATACTCTATTTTTAATGTCACTACAATTTTGGTATGTGTGTTGTGTAGGTTCAAGCTTTATGTACTAGCAATAACATTTGTTCATCAAGCATTCTTTTCTGCTAGGATTCTTCCCTAGAAGTTTCTAGCATTCATTCCTTCAGTTCCTTCTATTGTCTGTGAAGGATTTGCCTCAGTCTCTCCACCTCCTTGTCAATCGCTTCACATTCTCTCAAATCCCTCTCTCAAAATTTTGTATGCTTCTGAAGCCTACCCCCGTTCTAAAACCTCCTTACTCTTTGCAATTTCTGCAACTTTCCCTTTATTTTTACCATCAAATCTCCTACCTTTACTTTTCACCTCCTCCTCCTTAACACATACATTATTCTTTGACATTTCCTGTAGGCCAACACCAATGCTAGGTCATCTATTCACCACAAAATTTCTCTTAATTTTCTCCACAGTTTTCTCTTATTTTACTATTTGTAAAAGGAAATGGGCAACATATTTCCCCTACAGATTTTTTTGAGATCTTTAGGAGAAGAAAGAGGTTTGTTTGATTTTTATTGATTAATTCTAACACTGCTTGACGAACCTCATTAGCCAAGACAAGTTGTCATGCTACTCCCAGCTTTTGACGGCTTTGTTGCTCTTCACATTCTCTAGATTCTCTGTGAACTTTGGCAACATCAAGCAAATGTTTATAGTAGTCAACATGCAACTTTGATTTTAATTCAGATTTTAATTTTAATTCAAATTTAGTTAGATTTTAATTTTGATTTTAATTCATATTTTAATTTTAATTCAGATTTAGTTAGATTTTAATTTTAGTTTTAATTCATATTTTAGTTTAGATTTAGTTTTTTTTTCAATTTAGATATAAATTTAGATCTTTCTAATTTAATTTATATTTTTGAGCTAGTTTAGATTTAAATTTAGATTAAATTTAGATTTTAGATTATATTTTTCCAATTTAGTTTGGATTTAAATTTTTAATATAGATTAATTAATTTTTTAGATTAAATTAATTTTGTTTATTAATTTTAATTAGCTAGATTGATGTTAGTTTTCATTTTAGTTTAATTTTAGTTTTGTGACTAATCTTTGTTAATTTATCTTTTTGAAGGTTCACATGTCAAAGACTTAGGGTAGAAACTTGAATACACATTTGTCGAAGACTTGGAGGCTTGAAACTACTAATGACATTTGGTGCAGGACGTTTCTTGAAGGTTTGATTTTTTAAAACGGATTGTCTTTTAGTATAGCAAACACTTTGATTGGTTCTTAAAAATTGAACATTTGTTTTCCGTGTTTGGCATGCTTGTGCATGTGTTGATTGGACCTACTGTTAACACATGCTATCCTCTCCTTGGCTTTCATGGTCCTAGGTGCAAGATAAAATTGTTAGCGATGCTCAAGTTTTCTTTTCTTATAGGGCCTCCCTCGAAAGAGGGAACAACCCAAGCAGTAACAAGGCTAAGGCCAAGCTACTTTCAAACCACTATATAAAAAATGTGTTTGTGACAAAAGTCATGAGAAACAGGTGTGGATGTTTCATATCGACGAATGTCTCCCTCAGTACCCTTGGGGTGCATAAAAACTTGTAGAGCATAACCTGTGTGGTCTGGGAGGCCTCCTAACTAGGAGTGAATCACCATGTGTATGGGAATTTGAATGAAATCCCTTACTAAGAACCAACTATTATAGTAGCCAAAATCTTTCTATTTACTGACGTAGGAGGTTAGACCTCTAATATCGTCCCACATTATTGTAGTTCAAAGTTGAGATAGCAAGTTCCTTGAGATCTTCAGGTCTTTGGGAATTCAAAGTTTGGTGTGACTAAGAAGTGTGTGTTGTGTAAGGGGGAATCAGTGCCACCAAACTTCTAAGCTATCCACTTTGAATAATTGCAGCTCAAGTTTATTCATAGTGGGAATCCAACAAATATTGTCTCTACTAGCCTAGGATTTGTACTTGAATGTGCTTTTATCTCAATTACAAAAATCAAACAACATTCACAATAAAAAACAAACAAACAAATACCACACCCAAAACTGACAACATTTCAACCTCGAAACAAACTAGGCCTACATACCCAAAACAAACTTAACATTCAAATCTGTTTAGACCAAGGACTTGCTTACCTCATCTCTACCATTATCCATCTATCCATCACCTCATCCTTTTTCATTAGACATTCCCCATAGGTCAAAACTTTAGGTCATCCTTTTAGCTTGCATAAACCTCTTGATTAGGAAGTTCATCAAACTTAGACTAGATTGTAGCTTCAAATATGTATTCTCTTGACCTTATCTTTTAGACAACAGTCATCCTAGTCCTCGTCATTTAGGTTGGTTCCTCAACTCATCAGTCTAGTTTGGGACCACCTTGTCAACACATCTTATCAGTATTTACTTTACCCAAGTTCATTGATAATCAGATTAGTTGTGATACCTATCTTATTTTAATTAGCAACCATATCTTAGGTTTTCTAGAGGTTTTAGTCTTCATACTAGATCATAGTACTCCATCCTTTCATCTCACATCTTGTATACCCTATTCATAGACATAATTCTAATTTTGATCATTGTGACATTACCTTATTTATACCTTTACTATTGTCACCTTGACCCTTAATCATGATATCATTATTAGGCATCCTTATACCCAAAAAATCCAAAAAGCATAGCTTAGGTTGCATACCTTAGGCTTAGGTCATACCTTTACATTTTCATACCTTAGACATCATATCACATACCTTAGTCATAATCCACCTTTCATCATACCATCACATTTGCATCATAGTGACATTACCTCACCACCATGTCTTCAATTCACCTTGATATGCTTGCTAGTCAAGTTGAATACCAATTAATCTACAATGGTCAATACCAACAAGCCATAGAATTCAAGAGATAATGGATCAATTATATATCCCAATCACCCGCAACCCATAGTCAACCAACCATATGTCTGTCTTACCAAAAACCCATGAACTCTAGTCCTCCATCCATCTACCCTCACTATCAAGAGTACCTTAGTACAATCAATGTCATTAATCCACAACAAACATCCATTAATCACCCTTATACCAACCCTGACAAGGGAAACCAACCTTCCACTAGTCCATTCCAAGCTGCTATATCCTATCCTAGTCCATCATCCCTCAACCCATTCCAAGCCTCCACATCCTATCCTAGTCCATCATCCACTAATCCATTCTTATCTGCTCCATCCCAACCTACATTTATTCATGGTCTCCAAAATCACATCCCATTGCCTACACTTGAGAGTATATGTCAAGTAGAAAAACTAAGGCATGACACCATAGCTTCACCTTCATGTCAAGATCAAAGTAGTCCATCCCATGACCCCATCCTTAGTCCATCCAAGAAATCCTTTCAGACAATCGTGTCACCTAAGGCAAACCTATCTTTGATCACAACACTACCTTTGATCAGGAAATCCAAAATGATTTGCTCATCGACCTTTATGCCATTCATGATCAAACATTTGAAGTCGATCCTATCCAAGTACCAAACACATCCATTTCCCAAAATGAGACACTTGCCTCCATGGGACACATAGATCATCTTCCTCTAGAACAAGATTTTTCTACTCTAGATATATTTTCCAATGATCAAGTTGTAGCTAAATTCACTGGACTCTATGATAATGACCATAAGGAAGGTTTCTACATCAACTTGGAAGCACCAATATCTTTTGAAGAACCGTCAGAATCTAATGTTTCACAAAATCAGACCAAAGATATCAATCAGAAATATATCCAACATGTCAATGAAGCTACGACATCTTATCAACTAGGATCATCTATCTTTGTCAAAGCAGGCTTTCTTGCAAATGAGAAAATAATGATTAATGATCTCCACATACATAATTATGGGATCGCATCTTACTTCCAAAATGATAAATACCCCATCACAAAGAGAATATGTCAAAGCATGTAGTATCAAGGAAGAGGACTAGGCATACATGAGCAAGGCATTCAAGAACCAATACAACTTCATGCAAATTCTAGACATCAAGGTCTTGGTTATTCTTCAATCAGAAAATCAAATGATGTTAGTGATACCTCTTCGATATTGGGAGCAACTATATCTGATACAAACATCAAAACGGGGGCCATGAGTCTAGTTCTTACCATAAGGTATTTGGAAACACTCCTTCCATCCACACCATAAACCGTCATTCTAACATGAATAAAACTTAATTTTGGAACCAACAAAAAGAAAATTATTACAAATCCAAAGTTCAAAATAAAATTTCAAAGGCCATTGAATCAAACAAAAATCCAAATGAACAAATGAAGTTAAAATGGATCCCAAAGAAAAATGGATCAAGCAAAGAAAATATTCTAAATCTAAAAGTCAATCAAAATGTGGAGCCACAAGAAAAGAGAACTCCCACATATAATAAATGTCCACCTCCTTCAAACATTTGGTCATCAAGCAAGGCATATAAAAGTGTTGGTTCCAAATACTATCCCAATCAAAATTCCAAACTTTGTCATCCAACCTCCCAAGTTTGGAAAATAAAAAGTGATTCATCCAAACATCCAAACAATCCTTCCATATCTACCATCATCCGTCATTCCAATAATCCTACTTCACAAATCTGTCTCATCTTGGCAGCAACTCTTTATTTTAAGGACTCTCATGGCACTTTATCGTGATGTGTGTATTCTGATAAGGCCAACTCTAGTATCAATAAGGATCACAATGACATCAATCAATTGTATGCAAGCGCTATGATCTTGACAAGGCAACTACTTCATAAAGGAAAGTATTGGAATATCATGGCCCTATTCTCTATATCAGCACCATTAATGGATTCAGAACATTCAGTGATCAACTAAAATAGTAAGGCCATCCATAAATATCAAAAATACAAAAAATCAAAAATCAAAAAAATTGCCACCTTGATGAAAACCTGGAAAACAGGCATCTTGGTGACACCAAAAAAAAAATAGTAAAGAGAAAAAATTTGTCGAATAGTGAAAACCATTCTTATGGCGCTTTGGATAAGTACCATGATGAAAACCTGGCAAACAAGTGTCATGTGTAAGAGAAATTATCAATGTGGACCATTGCACTTGGGGAAAATTTGTCTCATCTCCCATACCATTCGCATGACATTTTTCATGACATTTCCATCTATCCATTTAATCCATATCATTTTACATCAATTGTCTCACCTAATTTGATCTTGATAAGGATTGGGGTACAAACATAAATCATGCTTTGGGTGATCCCACAAAGTTGGTTTACAATTTATGGGAGATTCTGATTTTTGTTGAAATCGCATATTTTTTGAAAATATAATGATTTAAGCCTTAAAAAGTTCCATTTAAAGCATTCAAATTGAAGAGGGTTTGATCAAACTACCTTAGATCAAACCCCCTTGGATAGAACCCTGCTAGTTTTAAACCATACCTATAATGGAGTCTCTTTTACACCTATCAAAATGGTGATAAAAAACCACTTTTCATTTACCTTTTGGGGGATCAAATGAATTCATCTAAAATTTATCTTTTGTAAGTATGTAGTCCTTATTATAAGCTTCCCAAAAAGTATAATTTAAATAAATTTAACATGTGGAAAAATAGAATATTATCAAAAAAAATTGAAAAATATGAGTGCACCAAATATTAAGTCCTTGATCCAAGAAAAAAAATGAATTTCAATACATACAAAAAATGTTGTGTTATACGGTCCGCCTATGTCTGAATTGTAATTGGTTTGACTTCGAAACTATTAAGGAAAAAATATTCAATAAAACACTATGAAACCAATTGGAAGCACTAGATGTCATAGTTATAAATCTAAATTTGAAAAAATTAGAATTTGATCCTTCATGGAAAAAAAATTATGTGTTATACAGTGATCCTAGTTTTCGAAGGAGATGGAAAAAAAAGTGCAATCTGATTCCAAAAATTTTGAAAAAAATATATTTAGAATCTACAAACAAAATTCCACAAATCACAAGTTTTCATCATCTTCAAATTCATCACAGTTTAGCTGTTATAGGTGCTCAAAAGTGAAGATTTAGTTAGAAAAAATTAGTTCAATGTCCAGTTTGGCCAAAAAATTGTAAACTAGCATTGTGGGATCACCCCTTTTGGAAAAATCTTGACATTTCTATCCTTTGGTCATACACTATCCATGCAATATCATGTCATTTCCTACATAGCATTATCCAAACCCATACCTCAGACAAAAGAAAAAATTATTCCTATGTGACGTAGTCCTTGGAGATCATATGCTAATTCTACCATCTAATAATCCTCATGTCTCCTATATTTTACCAATTTAATCAACCCATCATCCTTTCATACCTATTGCATGTCTTGGTTTTTCATTTTCAATGGTCTAAGGATTCTAATTTTCCTATCCAACATCCCTCCATCATCCCATCTAGTCCTAACCAAGTCATTCCAAATGCAACCAACCTAATCCATACAATCTTGCTATGTATCCTAGTGCATCATCCAAAACATTCCTTGCCTTTGTTTCTATCCTTGTTGTAAACCTTGATCCTTTAGTCACATTATCATCATCCTCACATTGTTTCAAGATGTGTCCTCCCCCTGTCAAACAACGTCATCATCATCATTATCACCTATCAATTGGTTTCCAGCTTGACTAGGAGCAAGACCAGGGTTGTCCTATGATTCTTGTGCATCATTCACATGCATTCGTTTCAATCCTCATAGTCACCCTTTACTCATAATACATTCATCCTCCATCATCTTCACATCTTCCATAACTTGGAATGATTGATATTTTGCGCCTTTCATACCCATCCTTCATACATTGGCATTCATCCATCCCATCACTAATGGTTAGTCTTATACCTAACTAGGGAAATTTCCTAACACCTGGCTTTATTAGATTCTACACTTGTCATTGGAGGTCAACACATTTGAAAAAGACAAAAAATCAAAACATTTGAAAATCCAAAAAATTATAAAACTTCAAAATCCAAAAACATCAAAACATGTTAAAACCTAGAAACATTTAGATAACTTTCAAAAAATCCCAAAAATAGAGTCAAAGTTAGTCATGTTAGTCTTTGTCGTTATCAAACTACATTGCCTCTATGACTAGATGTAGGTAAGGTCATCTGTCAATGTGCTCTCGAGGCATTAGGTCAGTCCTTTAGGTGTTGTAAAATAAAATCATGATTCGGTCCTTTTTCATTGAAACAAAGTCAACAGTCATGTTGCACTACAAGGTCTTTGCACATTGCTACGTAGGCAAGGCCATCTGTTTATGAGCCCCCAAGGCCCCCTAGGTTAGTCTTTTAGGGTTTTTCGGGTCATTCAAAATAAATTGGACACTTTCAACTCAGACACGACATCATCATTTGAACTTCAAACACAAATCCTGAATCAACAAGACAAGCAAGCCAACAAGTCTCCAAGTCAAATCAATCATTTGTCAAATCAATCAAACTAGTCAAATTGATCAAAACCAATGGTCTTATATAGGATGTGTCCTTCCTGAAACCAAACCTTGTCACTATCACACTTTGTCATTTTCCTTATACATGTAGTTACATGATCGAAACCAAACTTGACGTCTTATCCGACATGTTTCTTCTCCTGAAACCAATCCTTGTCAAAACAATCAACCCATCACTCACTTAGTCACTTAACGCACTAGCAAACACTTATTGGAAAATAATTTGAATGGTTGTTGACTTCGTTGGTCTATTTTTTCTTATCTTTTATATTTTCTTTGGCCATGTTACTAGGCACCTCGAGGATGTCCTATGAAGGATTTAGAGGAGAGATGATGTCTCATGACTTGTCTTTTATTTGATTATTGTCTACGGTTTGTCTTCAAAAAAAGATTGGACAACATGACCCTTAGTATGAGTTAGGACATTCCTTGTCTACAACTATTTTCTTTACATATGGATGACCTTGCACACCGTGTTCTATGTCATACCATGGTGTTTGTTGTCCATTTGTCATATTTTACCGCCCAATGATGATTAAATGCAAAATTCTGGCATAGAAAAATATATATATGCAAATTATCTCAACTAGCACTACCTCAACATCCATGTCTTCTATGCTAACATCCATCTTTTCTATTCTAACATTCATCTTTTCCGCTCTAACATTTCTTCTACTCTTCATCTTCATCATCCTTATCTATTTTCTTCTATCCTTTTTTCCTTCATCTTCTAGTCCTCTCATCCATTTCGAGAGCACACTCATGTTCTTTGAACTCGCCTGTCCTCTCAAGGGGGCATACCACTACCTCCTCATCGTCCTTCCCTAGACACAACACAATAAACTACATTATATCAAAGAGGGGAAAATGTAGACACTAAAAAATGTCTTGCACCTATGAACATCATTTTTTTGCATCATTCTCTCTTCTTTGCACGCATAATTAAGTAATTTTAATTGTTTAATTATTTTAATCACATTCCTCTATTAATTAAATAATTTTAATTATTTAATTAATTCACCTTCCTTTCCTTAATTCCTCTTTTGATTAATTAAATAAATTATATTTATTTAATTACGTCACTAATCAACCCAATGTCTTTCTTTTGATTAATTAAATAAATTACATTTATTTAATTACATCATTAATTGATTCTTCCATCTTTATAATTAAATAAATTTATATTTGTTTAATTATTCATATCGCTTTCGATTATAATTAAATAATTAGTCCAAATTATTTAACCATGAATCTTCTTCCACTATATTAAATAATTAATTTGAATTAATTATTTAATCCATCCACTTTCTAAATTTAATTAATTAATTAAATTGAATGCCTATCCTCTTCAAAATTCCTTGACTACCGCTTTTCCTCAATTAGCTAAGTGGATCCGCCACTTCATCTCACTTTGTTTGAGGAAGTTTCCGAGTGGATCCACCACTTTACCTCACTCTATTTGAGGTAATTTCCAAATCAACTCAACTATTTAAACAGTTAACTCATCAATTAATTCCTCTCATCAAACCTCGATCATTGATCTTCAATCAATCCTTTCCATCCATTCAAACAACCTCTCTATAAAAGAGACTTTTCTTGGCCATTTCAGTCATCTGGAGAATCTTTGAAAGAATTCTTCAGCACATAATTTTGATATTTTCCTATCATTGTCATAGGATTTAGTTGCATCTTCAACACTTAGGGCACTTGGAGATTCAAAGAAAAATGGAGAAAGGTAATGGAATAGGTATGTGTTTGCGTTGATTCATTAATTTATGATCTTTTATGTTAATCTGTTCTTTATTACTTGATCTTTGGTTTGAAATTGATTTCTTGATCTAATCATGCGTAAAAACCATTGATCACAATGTCCCTGGCACTAAATCAATAGAATGTTTGACTTGACAATGCATTGGAACCCCTATTGGTGAATTAAACAAATTATAATACTATTTCAAAACTTGATCCATTTACTTTTGTTGGTTTGTTGTTGTGGACATTTTAGCATGTGTATTTAGAAAAATTGAATTTTTCCCTCAGAACAAACCATAAGCAGTACAAAAGCTCCAGTTTGAACATTCAAATGTTTACATTGTTTAGAACTAATCAAAGAAGCAAATTATTTTGGACATACCTCTGGTATACGATACTTTCATTCACCAAGCTTTATTTTGATGCTATGTGATCTGGAATCATATAGGCCATGGTGTTGATACATATATGGTTACCCTAGCAAGACATCACATACATCCAAAGGTGCTACATCTTAGATTATTTCATCCTTGAATGGTTTTATTGAATATGATAGATGACATTGTTTATTTACTTGAATATCTTTGTTTTAAGTATAAAGTTGTTGTCATTGATGTCAACTAGGTGTTAAGGAAGTTGTTGCATGATGAAGATGTTGAGGATATTGAGAATATTGTGAAAAAGAGGAAAACGGGTTGTGCATGTATAGTTGAGATATTGAGGAAGTGTTGTGAGTACATGGAGATATCTTTTTGTAGTGTCTAGAGATTAGTCATAATGAAGTAATGAGATGAGATGATGTCTCTGGCAATTGGTTTCCAAGTGCTTTTGAGAAAATTTGATAAACAAAGAAAAAAATGTTGTGCAAGTGTTCAAAATGTGCTCCAGATTGTGCTCCATGTTTCTTTTGTGTTCAGGCTATGACTGTCCAGATTTGGTATGTTGTTCGAGGTTGTTAGAGGTTGCTATATTCAGAATCTTGGTCTATAGATCGTTGGTGAGAAGACGTTGTGTTTACTAGTATGAGAACCGGTTCTATAGTGTTGTATAAAAGTGTTGGGGAGAAATGTATTTGCTCCACATTTCTCTACAGTTGCTTTTCAGGACTTGTGGTTTTGAAGGAGAGTTAATGGTGTTGTTCTCTTGCTTGTGTCAAGAGGATTTTTGGTTAAGTGTAGTGGAATTTTTAGAAGTGTGTACTTAATTTTTAATGTGTTTTTACGAGTAATGGTCGACCTGGTGTCTACACTACATTCAAAAAGGTTTAAGTATTAATGGATGCATAGCATGGAATGTGAGACTTAATTTTGGGTCTCAATTAAGTGTTGTTTTGGTCCCCTTTCATTCATATCCACCACAAGAATATTTAGGTGCTGACTTATTTTGAATTTGTAAATATAATGGATAGTTGTCGACCTTGGAGAAGGTGTTTAAGGTTGAGGTTGATATAAATATGAGTAGAGTTATTGAGATTTGGATAAGAAAGAATCAAGAGAGAAGCAAGATATATGTGAGATCAATGCAAGTGATGTGTGTGATGAGAAATTGAGCAAAGTAGTGCAAACTTCAAAGTGTTGGATTCCTTAAAGCAATGAGTTGAAGGTGTCTACAATCTTTCAAACCAGGTTGTGAAAGTATATCCTATTCTAGTAGTGAGCCCATTTTTACTAGTTTTGCAATTACTTATATTGTGAACTAATCCTCACCATGGTTTTTCCTTGATTAGGTTTTCCACGTAAATATGGTGTTCTCTTGTGTATGGTGTTACTTCAATTTTGTTATCTGCATTTCATGTTTAATCATTATAACATAATAAGGGCTTAATGAATGCATGTGGATCTAATTACTATTGAGGGTTTTGATTAGATACAACTAATTCACCCCCCCTCTTAGGTGTCTTATTCATTCAAAAATTGTTATTAGATCTTGGTTCCTTGGAGAAGAGCTTAGCCACTTGAGGTAGATCTAAGATGGCGAACAAGGTTTCTTTGGAATTCCCTAAATTTGATGGCATAGATTATACATTGTCGAAGACAAAGATGGAAGGATATCTGGAAGCTCAGGGATTTGAGGTTGAAAAGGCTTATCAGACTGCATATACTCCACCTACTAATGGTCCAAGTACAAGTGCAAAGATCAATGCTAAGAAAAATTTATTATTGTGAATAGTCTTTCAAATATTGAATTAGTAAAAGTTATGAGTTTGAATACTAATAAAAAGGTTTGGGATAAGCTTGAAAGCATTTATGAAGGAGATGAAAAATTCAAACAAGAAAAGTTACAGAATTTGATGGCACAATTTGAGACCTTGCATATGTCTGAAGATGAAATAATCAAAATATACATGCAAAGATTTGATGAACTATTGAGCGCAATGAGAGGTCTTGGTGCACAAGTCAAAGAATATAAAGTGGTAAAGAAATTTCTCAGATCTCTTCCTGATTCTTATAATGAAAAGGTATTTGCTATTAAGGAAATTGAAAATCTTAATACTTATTCTATAGATCAAATGATTGGTACACTAACTTCTTTTGAAATGAGGAAAAAGGGTTTGAAGAATGGTATAGTTGTAGAGACTACTTTCAAGGCTAGAGTATCAGAAAAGATTGAAGATTCAGATAAGGAATATCTTGATGATGTAGAAGCTTTGTAAGAAGAATAAAGAAGGGCACTGGTAAGTACAAAGGAAAATTACCTTTCAAATGTTTTAGTTATGGTGATATAGGTCATTATGCTTCTAGATGTCTGAAAAGAGCTATAAACAATAAGAGAAAGGAAAATAAAGGAAAAATGATTAAAAAAGCTTACTATGCGAGAGAAGATGTTGGTAATTCTAATGATGAATCTAATTATGGAGACTTTGATGACAATGAATTCTTGTTCTTGGCTATAAAATATTAATCTAGTTCTAATAACTTTGAAATTTGTCTAAAGGAAAGTGTTACAGAGAAGGACAAGGTTGAAGGTACTTTGGTATCTGCTTTTCATGTTAAAGAGGATAAGAATTATTGGGTTATTGACAGTGGATGCTCTAATCACATGACCGAAGACAAAAGTAAGTTTTTTAAACTTGAAAAATATGATGGAGGACTAGTTAAAATTGGAGATGAATCAGGAGCTAATATGTGTGGAATGGGTTCAATCGGTTTTGATGACAAGCATAACATTGATAATGTTTACTATTTTAAGGGGACATAACCTTTTGAGTGGTTGAAAAATATGTAGCAAGGGATATAATCTTGTGTTTAAGGATGAAACTTGTGAGATCAAAAAAGGGCCTAGAACTATGATCATTGCTGGTAAGAGAACAGATGGAAACATTTATTAGCTTAAGGGTGTTGATGGTCATTGCTTTATGTCATAGATTAGTGGTAGTTGGTTATGGCACTAGAGGATGTGTCATATGAATTTTGATAATTTGGTGAGAATCATTTTAGTTCATGCAATGAGAGACCTCCCTAGAATCACAAAGCCTATCAATGTTGTTTGCAGGGATTTTCAATTTGGAAAACAAGGAGTAGTTTCAAGGGAAAGGAATAATCTGCTACAGGACTACATGAATTAATTCATACATATCTCTGTGGTCCTACAAGAGTGAGGATTCTACAAGGTGATAGGTACTTTATGCTTTTGATTGATGATTATTCTAGAATGACATGGGTGACTTTTCTTAGAGAAAAATTTGATGCACTAGATAAATTCAAGGCATATAAAGCTATGGTTGAGAATGAAATGGATTTGAAAATCAAATGTTTTAGGTCTGATAGAGGTGGTTAATTCACCTCTAATGAGCTTAACATGTTTTGTGAAGTTCATGGAATAAGGAGGCATTTGTCTCCCCTAGAACTCCTTAGTAGAATGGAGTGGTTGAGATGAAAATCCGGATGATTCAAGAAGCTACTAGGTCTATGATGAAAGAAGAAAATCTACCAAAACTCTATTGGAGAGAAGCTATTCATACTGTTGTTTACATACTTAATAGAGTACAAGCCAAAGCTAACAACACAAAGACTCCCTATGAGTTATGGTATGGAAGGATTCCTACTGTGAAGTACTTTAGAGTGTTTGTAAGCAAATGTTATATCAAAAGAGATGTAGAAAACTTAGGAAATTTTGATGCAAGGTCTGATGAAGGTATCTTCCTTGGATATTCTACTAAAAGAAAAGCTTACAGATGTTACAACAAAAGCCTGAGAAAGATAGTTGAAAGTATAAATGTTAAGGTTGATGAAAACTTGTAGAATTCAATTACAATGGATGTATATGTGTTAGATGAACCTAATTGCAAAGAAGTGAGAGAAGAAAAAGATGATGAAGAAGAAGTGCAAAATGAAGAGGAAGAATCTTCAGAGAAGACCCCTAAGACCCCTAAGTATGTGCAGAAGAATCATTCTGAAGATCAAATCATTGGAAATAAAAGGAAAGGTGTGATCACAAGAAGCAAAGTTGTTGAATTTGAGGTAAATATTGTTAAACAGGCATAGGACAACTGAGAGGGGGTGGTGAATTAGTTGTCACACGAATCTATACTTAAAAACTTTATCACTCATCAATTCTTTAACCATACTATTCTATTATTAAATATGAGCATTAAATACAAATAACAGAAAGAAAATCAACATAATGAAAACTAGATTTTTACATGGAAAACCCAATAAGGGAAAAACCATGGTGTGGGTTAACTCACAATATAAAGATTATAAAAAGGATCACTGCCCAAAAGAGGACTCACTATCTAAGTACAAAGGATCACTGCCCAAAAGAGGACTCACTATCCAAGTACAAAGGCTCACTGCCTACAAAAAGGACTTGATGTCCAACAGGGAGGCTCATTGCCTATAGATACAAAAGAGAATAAAAGATCCACCATTGCAATTAAAGCACATTCGCAAGATTACAGAAACCTTTGTCTCACTGTCTTTAACACAACTCGCACACAAACTTCTGCTCTTATGATTTGTGGCTTACTTTCATCAATTTGCATCACACTGTAATACAAATCTTCACAATTCAACTTGTTTTATACCATTCTCAACCTTAGAAACATTTACCAAGGTCAGCCACAAAACAACATTTCATAAATTCAAATTAGGTCAGTGTTGTGTAGCTTTTGCACACATGCCCCACTAAAAGCAAGGACCCTCTTTTTTGCTTTGCTTTCACATTTTCTTTTTGTAGAGTCTTGAATTCATCCTCTTAAGGGATAAGTCCTTCGATTTTGATCCTGATTCACCCATGTGGACAGTGATGAACTTGCATTTGAGGGGCCCCCTTACAACTTGGGGTCATGATTCAACCCTTAAGAATTCATTTTGGATCAGAAATTGTGAAAATCTAGCAAAATTGGCTAAGTATGGAGGGTTTTTGGGAAATCCAAGCAAGCTCAGATTATCTGAACCTTAATCTGGTCAAATAATCTGAGGCACCTCAAATTATTTGAATTCCTTCCTGGGGTCACATTTCTGAGATTTCAAATGTCTTGGCATGCATTAATGAGGGATCATTTATTGCTCTAAATTGGTATTATATTTGATTTGGCCCTCCAGTTTGCTCATTTTCATTTGACTGAAGTAGAGGATAGACAAGTATTCTTCATAGTGCATTGAAGTTTGGCTTTATTGGGAGATTTCTTGCTTAGATTGAGAATATCGTTGGATTTCATCACTCCATTGATTTGTCTGGTTTCTTCTCCAGGATTTTTCTTTTAAAGGTATGGTTTTTGATTTCATTCATTTACTTTGGTTACATTTTGAGTTTAATACATGTATCCTCGAGTAATGAATGAAGTTAGTAAACCTTGCAATCACAAAGGGTCCACTTTTAGCATCGTTATTACTTGTTTGGCACATCTTAGGGTTTCACTGTTGCGTAATTCACCTTTTGGGCACGTCAAGTGTAGTGAAAAGAGGGTTTTAATTGAGTAGTCTCATTTGGAGAATGCATTATAGGGATCCCTCATTTGGAATCATGAGTATTAACTCTGTAAACAGGTGGGTCTCATATGACTTCCCCGTGCAATTTGAACCCTAGCTCAAAAATAATATCCCTGTGAGCTTAAAATTTGATGCTTGGATCTAAATGGTTTGCAACATTAACCATGATCATTTGAATGATGCCTTAAAAAAATTGATTGAGTGATCTTTCGGCATAGATTGGTGATTTTGATTGATTTTATGTGAACATTTTTCAACACTTAGCATTTTCATCAAGCTAGCTAGATCTCGGACAATCCAAGCTAGCTCAAATTACCCAAGCCTTAATCCACTTAGATAATCTAAGGTGGCCTGAATTAGCTGAAGACCTCTTTCCTTCACTCGTTTATAATTAGCAATCTCTGGTCTTCCTTCAGTAATTCTTAGGTATCTTGGATTTTTTGAAAAGGTGCTCATCCAGATAATTTAGGATGTGCCAGATTTTCCAATCTTCTTCAGATTGCACACTTAATGTTCACATTTGGATTTCATGTTGATTTTAAGGCTTGAGTGAACTTGCACATCGATTATTTAATGTTTATATCTCATGGGTTTTGACTCACAAATTAGATCCAATTTATTTGTTACCAAGTGGCTGAGTTCAGTGAATCCAAGCTCACCCAGATTATCCGAACCCTAATCTAGGTAGGCTCGAATTTTCAAAGTTTTCTCTTTTGGTCACAAATCCAACATAAAAGAGGTTAATGTTTGATCCTATTTATTTCTTATGATGATTTATGTGCTTCAATGTTAAGAATGGTCATGTCAATGGCAACTGCTTGGTCAAATTTCATGAAGTTTTCTTTCAATTAATTGCACGGTTATTATAATATGTTATGTTGGTGCTTTCTTTCTAGTAATTGTGGTCTTGTGTTAATAGATGTAGGCAGAAGAAAGTCCAGATAAGACCACCAAAACCAAGGCTACTCTAGAACAAGAGGAATTCAGAAAGAGGCAAGAAAGAATGAATTATGATTTCAAAGGAATTTGGCCTGAAAAAAAGATTACTTCTACATGGTCAAGGATCACAGACACCAACATGGGCCATATCAACTATGATGACTTCCATCAGAGGATTTTTGGAAAGGCACCCACCGAGCTTCCTCGGAAGATCACCCACATAGGATTAGCACAAGTAGTAGGATTTCCACCCACATAACTATGCCTAGAGCTAGTTTCAGAGTGTACAAAGCACTGTGATTCTATGACAAGAATCATCATTGGTCCTCAAGGTAGAGTGATGGAAAATTTGACAGAGGAATCAATTGAAGAAGTCTTCAAGATTTCCTCCCATCAAAAGTTCATTAAAGAGATAAACATTAGGGAGTTTACTAAATTCTATGAGGAAAATCCTAATAGAGCCCTAGAGATAATGAACAATGCTTGGATACTAAAGCCATAGCCCCACTATTCAAAATTTTCCAAAAAATTGCATAGGAGTGATTTTAAGCTAGAGTACAATGACCTTATAACTCTCCTAGACAGAGTCATGGGAGTGGAGGAGACACATATATTCCAACCATGGATGTTCCACCTCATTACTCAAATTGTAGCCAACAAACATTATCATTGAGCAAGAATCATCAACAATAACATATATGCCCAACTAAGGAGTGTACAAGAGACCAACAAGTTCACTATGACATCAAATTTAGTATATATGTTGGCACACAAAACCCAATATAAGGTACTCAGCTACAAAGGAGTTTTGGGGCAAGAAAGGATATGGGAGGTATATCCTCAACTACAACACAAAACATCAAATTATAGGAGGGCTATTGATGCTTTCTTCATGTGCATTCCTAGATTGCTGCAAGATGCCCTTCACAAGAGGATTTTTTCATATGCAATGGATTTGAAAAAGAACTATGGCCAATGGTTCATCCAATTTCAAAGGTTCACGTACATTTGGGTGTAGGGATCACTAGTTGTTCCTCCTAGGTTACCTCGGTATCCCACCAACAAGCTTATCTTGTTAGAATTCATAAAATAGATGGTTGTCTTTGAAGAAATTTTGTAGAGAGGAAACATAAAGAAGAAAGGGTTGGGATCAAAATTCCCATTGAGAGTAGGAGTATTGGAGGCTTTCCCTTCTATTAAGAGTGCTCATCATTCTAAGAAGGAGATGACTCAATTTGAGTTATACTCTCACACTAATAGAGAAAATTTTAATCCCTATGGAAAGGTTGTGAAGCAAGCCAATAGGACTTTCAGGAACAATGACCACATTGAGGACTATTGGGATAACTGTAGAGATGAGTGGGAGTTCATTAGAAGAAGGTTCTCCAAATTACCTTTGAGATTAATTAGATTATACAGAGTCGTGGAGGTACCAGATCAAGTGGAAGATGATGAAATAGATCTTCTTTAGCACCATGACTATGAACCCTATAGAAATAGGCCATTGCCTCCAATAAATTGGTCTAAAGAGGAAATAACTTATTTAAATCAAATCACTGAGCCAGTTAAGAAATATTCTAGGTTTTGGATCAAACAACAAGCACTGGAGTTAAAAGCTAAATTTGTTAAATTAACCTATGATCTAATGGGAGACCTCAAGTCTCATGATGAGGAAACAGCTAAAACCAACAAGGGAGAAGAGTTCACTGCACCTCATGATGAAGGGGCTCTTCAAGATACAATATCCATCAAGAGAAGAACTAGGATCCAAGTACAAACCAAGAGGGTTCCTTAGGCTAGCACTCATGTTGAAGAAGGAGATACCTCACAACTAGTGAGCAAGTGAAAAATAATTAATGAGAGGAAGAAGGCCGCAAAAGCTAGGAAGAATGAGGCTGCCATAGATGCTCCGCCACTGTAAAGGTGATAGAATTGAAAAGTTCAAGTATGTAAGGAGAAATTCTCCCAAGTATAAAGTTGCTCAGATAGAAGTGAAGATAACAAAAGAGGAGTTGTAAGATGAAGAGGCACCTAAAAATGATGTGGAGAAGAGAGAAGCTATAGGAAATAATTCTCCTATCGCTTCTCCATGTTTACATCAAGATGTACAAATCTCTAAGGAGGAACTTCCAAAGGAAGGAAACATATCAAAAAACCTTGAGCAATTAAATGAAGAAGATGAAAACATTTCCACTCCTAATAGTGGAGAGTGGAGAAAGTTTGTTTGAGAAATGAAGCAATCAACCTCAAGAGTTGAAAGCAAGAACATAGAATCAGAGGTTGTACAAGGTAAAGTGACAAAGTCTCCTGAGAGGGTAATAGTGGATGAGCCACAAAGTAATCCTGAGGAAGAAGGTAACAGAGAAGAGAATGTTATTGATAGTCCTAATCAGGGCAATGAAGGGTAAGAGAATCAACCAAAAGTTGAACAGAATATTGAAGTGAATGTGGTTGATGGTCCTGATAAGGAAATGGAAACTAGAACATCCACTGCTCTAGACTGGCTTGAAAAAAGGCTTAGAAAAAACCAATTATTGTGCAGGAGGAAACCCCAAGTTGGGATAAGTTACTTGAACAATTTGTGCAACCAAAAAAGAGAAGAAGAGCTAAAACAGTTTCCAGGATTGCAAGGGATGAATTTAACAATAGGGTCATTCATGTTGCTGCCCCTCCATTAGATAAATTCAAGGATGAGGTTAGGTCTTTAGATTACAAAGTAAAAATAATCAACCTAGGGCTTGCAACCAAAGATCAAGAGAAGGAAGAATTCCAGGAGTCCTCTCAAGCCATCCTAAGAAGATTAGATAAAGAAATAGAGGAAAATGAGAAATTGAAAAGGAAACTAAGTGATGTATATAAGTATGTGCGGCATTTGATGAAGCCCTTGCAAACTATGCGTAGTGAGGGAGTTGTTCCTGAGGGATTGTTGCCTAAGGAGGTAGTCAATGAGATTGAAAGATTAAATTCTTCTATACACTATACACATAGTTGAGTGATGGATGTAAGCAGTAGAGGAGATGAGGCCATTGAGAAAATCCTGAAGATATATACTAATTCCTCTGATTTTCTTGAACACGCCTCTCAATTTGCTGCAGACTACAATAAAATTGATGAGTCCACTGTTACTGAACTGAAGAATATTTTGTAGGTATCAAAGGAGGAAATGGCTAGGTTGGACATATTTTCCAAGGATGAGGTTGGAAAAATAAAGGAGTGGGTAGAAGTTTGGAAATACCAGAACTTCTCACCAAGGCATTGAAGAAAATAATGAAGCTTCAAGGAAAGATGAAAGAAATATATAACAGTTGCATTACTTTCCTGGAAATAGTCATTGGTAGGAAGAAATTTGGGAAAAATAAAATGAATGTTGGTAGATTGTAGGGATGGTGGCATGAAGTTTATGCTCCATCTAATAGTGCTCCAATTGTTAAGGAAAAGCTGGAAGATGTAGCTATTTACATTTCAAAATTAGACAAATATCATGAGCTACAAATTGAGTGGAATAAATTTATGCCACAATATCTAGAGGAATTCAAAAATCATAAAACTAGGGTGAATTTTAATTCTAGTTCCAGATCTAGAAGATATGAGGGAGATATTAGAAAATTCAAAAGAATTATTTAATAAATTGGGAGCTAGTTAGGAGGGAGAGAAGGAGAATAATCAGCAGCAAGTTGCCTAGTTTTTTGTGCCAGACACGTGACCCCAGCTAGCCAGGATGGATGACTTCAAATTTTGTGCCACCAAGGGAGGATAATTTTGAAATAACCCAGGCTGACCTAGATGAGGCCCAAGCATTTAATGCAAATTTTATCTTATTGGAATTTTCTAGGTTTACCTAACTTGGCCAACCTTGTGATGTAAACCCTAATTTTGGGCCGACCTAGTTGAGGAATTTCTATAAATTGAGGATCTTGCCTCATTTGTAAGGGTTAGAAATTAGAGAAAGCTAAGTGATAGTTTCCAGAGCTAGAGCTAGGAGTTAGTCTTTTCTAAGAGCAAGTGTTATTACACTGAATACTAGAATTGTTGCAACGTTAGGTGTTTCAATATAAGTAAAGACATTGTTCTTTGGTGCTCTTTCTTGTGTTGTTTCATCTTGCATGGTTCTTATTATTCCATATCTTTTAGATTTATTTGAGATCATTAGATATATGTTAGATTTAGAAGTTAGATGTGATGCAATAGTGTTTATGATTTTATATTCGAAGTGTTTGAGCAATCCCTTGTCCACACTTTTAGTAGCTTGCTAATTATAAGTTGTGTAAAGTTAGCTTGGACCTCAAATATTATGTGCTTAGTTCAGCTGTGGGTATTTATTCATTTCAAATGCAAAAATAGTGTTGATTTGGGTAGATGCTTCATGATCTAAAAATCTTTAAATCCTTAGAAGATTGCACTGTTCTTGTGATATTGCAGATTAAATCTGGGTTAAGAAGGAATTGGTTTTGAGGGATTGGTCCACTTTGAGTGTTTTGTGATTTGCATTGTCGGTCTTAGGAATCATTTAATCTTAGAATCTCTCTAAAACCCCCTCTCTTTTGCTATTTCTTTTAAAATATGGGTTAGTTTTAGGATTGAAAGCATCGCCATATTCTTACATCTGATGAAAGTACACTTCCAACATTGCTCATTTGTAAGGCCCCTTGTGATTACCAGCATTTTTACATTATCTCAGAGTTGTTTTTGCATTGTCAAGACCTAACATTAGAGACCTTGGGGTTATCTCTTGAGGCTTGCTGATAGATATTTACCTTTCAAGATAGATAGGATATCACATTTTGTCTTATTTGTTGTGCAGAAAACACCATCAACAGATTGGTGCTAGAAAGAGGGCCTGAATAAGCAAGTTGGATCATTTTATATCTGTTATTTCTCTAGAGATATTTTGAAGGAGAACCAGATCTACACCAGGGGAAGAAGAATTTCAAGAACTGCAAGCCCCTACTAGGTCAAGGAGGACCAATAGAAGGGAAGAATTATCATTTTCCCTACCTTTTTCACCTTCTCCATCATCTTCTCCTTCATCAAGCCCAACATCATCTGATTCTAAAGCCATTCCCATTTAGCAACCTCAACCAGTCATTAATCAGCCATTACCACCTCCACCTCCACCTCCACCGATGGCTTTCCTAGAAAATAACCCATCTCCTTTGTCCTTTAATAACTACAATGTTATGCCCAAAAATCTTGAGCATTTTTGCTCCAAGTTTCACATTAATGATCCCAATAGAACTGTAGAGGAGCACATCAGGATTTTCCATGTCTCAGGGATAGGGGAATCAACCATGAAGATGTTGCATGTAGGCTTTTCCCTTATTCCCTAGGAGAAGATACCTTTTATTGGTACAATCATCTTCCTGTTGGGTCAATTCATAACTGGAATGAGCTAGAGAATTCATTTTTGCAGAAGTTCAAGATTCCCATCAGTGCTAATGAGTTATATCTACAGTTCACCGAGGTTAAGAGAGATGTTAATGAGCCTATAGGATCCTTTAATAATAGATTTCATCGTGCATATACCAGGTTGTAGGCTCCTTATGTTGTAGATGATGTCACTGCTTTAGAAGTTTATTATGAAGGTCTTGATAGTCTTATAGCCACTTTCCTTAAATGGAGACCCAATCCTCTAACCACCTTGCTTGGTGCATACACAAAGGCTATCAAGGTCATTTTTGATCTATGACAACACTTGTCTGGGCCTTTACCATCATTGGGACCTACAGCTCATCCAGGGCAAGTCCAGGCTCCCAATCAAGCTCTTACCAAGCACACTCCTATTATGAATCCAGTGCCATAATTTCCTTTAGTCCCCCATCTAGGTCATCCCATAAATCAAGTTCCACCAATGACTGATTATCCTCAACAAAGTTAATTAGCCCCTTCACCCACAACAATAGGTTGGTTTCCCCACATATCTATAGAATTCTAAAGTATTAAACCAGTCCCTAGGCTCTGGCATAGCATCAAGATATCCTCAAAACAATGTGAATCAGATTCCTCATAATAATCCTAACAAGGAGAGACTTGGTGAGCTAACAAAGCAGGTGAAAAAGTTGAATATGGAGGTCACATATTTGAGAAATCAGAATAGTCAACTCCAAGCTTCTCAAAGGAATATGCAATCTAGTTATAATAGGGAGAATCGAGAGCCCCAACAAGGACATGGACAAAAATTCGATAGAGGGCAACCTTCTGGTTAGAACTTTGATAGAGGATAGACAAGTGGACAAGGATTTGAAATAAGGTAGCCACCTAGACAGAATAGGACATGGAACACAAGGCCAAATAATGGAGTTGTCCCTACTCCATTGGATCAACCTCCTAGTCAAGAGAAGCCTTCCAGTGGTGTGTATTTGGCAGAGGCAGCATTATCTGGATGGTGTAGGCTCCATAAGACAAATCAACATTCTAAGTTGGATTGTCCTAAGTTCCAGACGAGGTTGAAAAAAACTCCAGTGGTCAAAAATTGGTGCCATCAGGTCCTTATGATTCTCAGGTTCTGGTAGTGAATCATGGCCCTTCTCCAAAAGGAGAAGAGAATGGGCCAAAATAAGAGTCAAGTAAGCAAGAGGATGAGATAGACCAAGTGTGTAATGGAGATGAGGTTTCACAATTATTTGATGGAGCTGAGGATGACAATGGCCCTTTGGATGAAGAAGAGATTGGTATTGAAGAGGTGCATATTTCCAACAACCTACGAAAAAGTACAATTTGAGGAATAGGCCAACCAGAGGTCCATAGGCTGGAGGTCCATTTACTACTTCCATTCCCCCAAACAATTTTACCACACCTCCTGATCCAAATTCCAGCAACAATCTGACATATCCCCATGTACCCAAACAATACCTATCCAAAGAAAGGAAAGGACAAGTTGATTCATTGAAAGGAAAGAATGTTGATGCAAGCAAAGACAAGGTGGTGGAATATCTTAGAGAGGCCCCTACAAATATGAGCACTGAGTAGCTAGGTGAATATGTGGCAGAAGAACTTAAGAAGCTAAGGGTAAGTCTTTCTGCATTTGAGCTATTGAGAGTTCTTGCTATTAGAAATGCAGTCTTAGGAGCTTACCAAGCTAATACAATATCACAAGATAGAATAGTTAGTGAAGTAATTGGGAAAAGGGAAGGAAAAGGATAAAAATCAGGTTTCCCAAGTTGATACTCAACTGACTTTATTCCAAGGAAGAACATAAACCCCTCCATTTCTAATTTTTGTACGCCTCTTTGGGAAGAATCTGCATAATTTTTTGTTAGATTCAAGTTTCTCCACAAATGTGATGCCTTTTGTTGTTTTTAGAGCCCTAGGTATTACCCCCACTGTCTCTCAAAAGAAGGTCACTCAGTTGGACAAAATGAAAGTGAACGTAGTGGGAGAGCTAAACATGATCCCCATGCAGATTGCTTCAGATCCTAGCTAGAATCCAGCAAGTCATTAATATATAGGTAGCAGATATTCCCGATACTTATGGTTTGATTCTGGGAAGAGACTTTACTAAAGCCTTAAATGGATATGTATCAACTGATCACTCCCACATGTGGCTTCCCTAGAAAGGGATGCCAAATCAAATCAAGATTGAGAGAGAGCCCAAAATGAAATATGTAATCACAGAATACCAGAATACTTAGAATGAAATATTGGTATCAAAAGTGAGTATGGGTAATTATGTGTTGGTAGCCCCTATTGAGGAATCAGATATAAAGGAAATCTTCATGTTGCATACCACACCAATTGAACTCACATCAAAATCCAATAGTTCTAGAGCATTAGTTGAATCACTAGAAGAAGGTGAAGATCTAGAAGATAGTCAACTCAGCTTGTTAGACAACTTTCAAGAATTCATTCAAAAATGCATAGAAGATCAGGTCCAATTGGGAAAAGATATGAATTTTGAAGAATTGTTGCTTCCAAGTTGGCGTAGAGTTCATAATGTTGCTCACTTAGAACTAGAATTTTTTCGATGCGAAACAATGGTAGAACAGATACAGAGGTGCATCAATCCCACCCCATCTATTAGAATTAATGTGTAAATCACTCAAGATGATCCTAAAGGAAAATTCCTAATGCCTTTTGAAGATCCCTCCAATAGTCGCAACACTAAAGATAAATCAAGAGGATTTGGAGTTGTTGGTTATTGGACACTCAGATTTGATGGATCTAAATCAAAGCATGGTGCTAGAGCAAGATTTGAGCTGATTATCCCTAAAGGTAAAACGTTATTTACTGCTCATAGACTCCAATTTCATTGTACTAATGACATAGCTAAATATGAGGCTTTGATTCATGGATTAATTATGGCATTAAGGAAGAAGGTTAAGATTTTGCAAGTGTTTGAAGACTCTAAATTGGTGGTCAGGAAAGTTAGGAAGCAATACTCATGTCATGATAGAAGGATGACCAATTATAGACATAGAGTATGGGACCTTATTGAGGGAGTCGATGCTTTCAACATTCATCTTATATCCCATAGCAAAAACCAAACTGAAGATTCTTTGGCTTAGGCAGCAAATACTTTGCAACCCTTGTCACTTTCCAGATTGAAGAAGTTCACCATAGAGCTAACTCCAGTACCTTCAGTGCCTGACAATGTGACTAATTTTTAGGTATTTGAAGATGATAAGCATATCCTTGATTTTATTACAAGCTCAGATGTGTTCACTTCTCGGGTAATTGACGAGATGGAGCCTCAAGAAGTAGAGATGGACCTAGAGGGGGTCATTAATCTAAATACCAACACTATTCCAAGAGGAACGGTGCAACTAGAAAGAATTTTTTATCTTGGTAGGATAAAGGATCAGGAGTAGGAAGCCAAGAAGGAGTCCATTAGTAGTCAATGTGATTCATACAATATGGGAACTCCAGATAATGTTAAGAATGTCTTTATTGGAAAGGTATGTACTCCATAGGAAAGGAGAGGAATTATTGATGCATTGCACACATATCAGGATTTAATAGCTTGGAGTTATGAGGATCTCAAGACATACAACACTTCAATTATTTCCTATACTATTCCTCTCAAGCTAGGGGAAAAACCATTCAGACAAAGGAAATGGCCCATCAATTCCCTATTGGAGCCTATTATTCAAAAGGAGGTGCAGAATGTATCATCTACTTGCATCATATTTCTAGTTAGACATTCAACCTAGGTTGCCAATTTAGTCCTAGTGAGAAAGAAGAATGGAGAAATTAGGCTTTGCGTTGATTTCAGAAATCTCAATAGAGCATCAGAAAAGGACAATTATCCAGTCCCCTCATTGGATAAAGTACTGCAGATTGTCAATGGATCTTAAATGATATCCTTTCTAGATGGATACTCTGGATATAATCAAGTCATGGTGCAATATGAGGATAGGCACAAAATTTCCTTCACCACAAAATGGGGCACTTTTTCTTATATGAGAATGCCTTTTGGGCTAATCAATGCTAGAGAAACTTTCTAGAGGGCTATGGATATCGCCTTCAAGGACATCATTGGTAAGTGCATTATTATTTATATGGATGATTTAACGGTCTTTTCCAAGAAGCGAGGTGATCATATAGCAAACTTCTGCAAAGTATTTCAAAGATGTAGGGAATTTGGCATTTCACTTAATCCAAAGAAGTGTATCTTTGGAGCCACTAAAGGAAAATTGTTAGGACATGTCATTTTAGAAAAGGGCATTTCTATTGATCCTGAATGGGTGGAAGCCATACTTAAGATCCAACTGCCTGCTAGCAAGAAGGAAATGAAGTCATTCTTTAGGAAAATCAACTTTTTGAGGAAGTTTATCACTGGATTTGTAGAAAAGTTAAACCATTGAATGCAATGTTGAAGCAAGAGGCCAAGGTTGAATGGAGTGTAGAGGAAAAAGAGGCATTTGTAGAAATTAAGAGGGCCATAGTTGAAGCTCCAATATTGGTGAGTCCTGATTATTCCAAACCCTTTTATATATATTCATTTTCCTCTGATCGTTCTTGTACTAGCATGTTAACACAGAAGTCTGATCAAGGGAATGAGCACCCCATAGAATTCATGAGTGTTCCTCTAAAAGATGCAAAATTAAGATATCCAAGTGTGGAAAAGTAGGCTTATGCCTTGGTGAGAGCTGTAAAGAAATTTAGGCATTATATCTTGAGGAATAAGGTCTTTGCAATAGTGCCTGATCTTGCAGTAAAGCTTTTACTCATGCAAAACGAATTAGGAGAATGTAGAGTGAAGTGGGTGACCATGTTGTAGGAATATGACATCAAGATTCAACCCATGAAATTGATGAGAGGACAAGGATTAACTAAGACAATGGTAGAGATGGGTCCTAATCTCATAGCTCAACACTACCACCTCCAGGATGTTTCCCCTGGTGAATGGTATGATGACATCACCTATTATCTTTTGAATCAACAATGTCCTGAGCATCTCAATGCAGTACAATGAAGAGATTTTTGTTTGAAAATTGATAGCTTTATGTTGAAAGGTGCTATCCTATACAAAAGGAATCATGAAGGTATTTATCTCTACTGCTTGGGAAACGCAGAGGTTGAAAGAGTGATGACTGAATTCCATGATTGGTATGGCACAAGCCATGGTTTTGTCCCCTCCACCACAAACCAGATCCTAAGGGTAGGCTATTATTGGCCCACATTGTTCAAAGATGCACACAACCATGTGAGGACATGCCATGTGTGTCAAACTATGGTAAACAAGGAAAAGTATGTAGCTCTTCCACTTCAATCGGTTATAGAGGTAAAACCATTTGCACAATGGGGAATGTATTTTATCAGTCCAATCAATGCACCTTCCTCTGCAAGCCACAGGTATATTCTCAATGTAACTGATTACTATACTAGATGGACTGAGGCTCTTCCTTGTAAGCAATGCACTTCTAAAGTGGTAATCAATTTCATCAAATCAGGTATTATTAATCACTTTGGTTGCTCTTTTTCTTTGGTTTGTGACAATGGTCCTGCATTTGCATCATTAAAATTTTATATTTGGGCTTTTGATCATGGAATCATTGTTAAATTTGCATCTAACTACTACCGCAAGGTAATGGTTTGGCTAAGTCCTCAAATAAGAATCTTTTAACAGTCATCTATAAGTTGGAGAGGAACCCCAAAGATTGGCACACCCAACTCAAATTTTCTCTTTGGGCAGATCACACTTGACATAAGGCCTCTCTAGGAACCTCTCCCTATCACCTTGTCTATGGTTTGGAGCCAGTATTCTTGATTCATTTGAAGATCCCCACTTTGTAATTCATCAATGATTACTATGATGAAGGGGATAAGCGTGAGGCTCGTCTAGCTAAACTTTTGCACCTTGAAGAGAAAAGAGATGAAGCCTTAGAAAAATTTGCTAAACATTAGGGTGTCATTAAGAGATGCTTTGATAGGAGAGCCAAGGTAAAATCCTTTAGAATCTATGACTTGGTTCTTTACTAGGATAAGGCACATGATCGAAAAGGGGAGCATGGAAAATTTGATAAACTTTGGCTTGGCCCTTACCAAATTTTATAAATACTAGGAGACAATGCTTTTCACTTGAAAAATCTCACTAGAGAGGATATGCCACTGCCTAATAGACAGTATTTGAAGCATTACTTCCAATCTTGAGTTGTTCACAGCTCTTTCCTTGTAAATATTTAAGTTGGGTTCCTTTTTCCTTGCTTTTTTTATCTTTTGGTTAGCTTAGGTTGGTTTTGGTTTAGTTCAGGTTTGCTTTTGGTTTCTGCTTTTGGTTTCAGGTTTTCATGTTTTCTTCTAGGTTTGTTGCACCTACACAACAATCATTACATTATATGGGATTGTTCTGAATATTTCTTTTACAAACTCTAATCATCCTTCCAAGATCAATTGGTGAAGGTCATTTATTTGGTGTCACATGTGTTAATGCTTGGAGTAGAGGAGTCACTAGATTAAGTTTAATCTGGAATGTGCTTGGGTCTCACACTTATACACATATCTTAAAGAATTCCAAGGTTGTTAAAGGTTCCTTATGAAGTTTGGTCAGGTGAAAAATCTTATTTCTACTTCAGCACCACTTTGGTTCTCAACCCTGAGTGTGAGATTCATTGCTTACAAGGTGAAAGGGAAAGTTTAAAAGATCATGAAGGAATATTGAAGGCAAAGAAAAGAAAAAAGAAACTATGGAAAATCAAAAGAGAATATTCACCTTATCAGGAGTTTCCAAGTATCTCTATCGGGGCTATGGATGCCTAGCTAGCAATAGAACCATGCTTGGGAGGACCACAACGATAACCTCATCAGGGCTATGGATGCCTGACTGGCAGCAAGGCTCTATCCAGGGTGCTTTTAGAATTAGAATCTTTATGTAGCTTGATTAGATTGAGTTTGGTTCCTGCAGCAACTAAGGAGAATGAATAGATATGCACACACTTTAGCTTCAGCCCAGGAAAGGTTTCCTTGTCTATTGACTTTGTGATGCAGGAGCATCCAGTGGTGTGAGGGCAATCTTGTATCACCCAAAAATATGCTTTCCATTTATTTTCCTTTTATCTTTTTTGTAGATGTTTTTGCATTTCTGGATACCCTTTTCATCTAATAAGAGTTCTCAACTTCTAGAACTGCTTTTCTACTTTTTATGCTCAACTGCTATTTTTAGCGAGTGTGAATTTGAAGGCGTGGGAAGACAGAAATTCATGGGAAGGTTCAAGATAGAAAAATAAGTACTTTGGTGAAAGAATCAAGTCAAGATCATTCACAGTTTGAAATTTATTCAAGTTTCAGTTTCTGCTTTTTGCCCTGAAAAACCTTCTGAGTCCAGTTTGAGGCACTAAACGGTCTCGTACGGGCCCATAAATCGTCGAAACCAGAAAAGCGGGTTTGTAGTGCATTCTTCACTCTAAGACCTTTCCAATGGTTAAAACGGTTCAAAAAATGAAGTTCTGAATAAAAGTAATGGCTTCTAGAAGTTCGCCAATTTTTGAATTAGGACTCAATTTTTTAATTTCAAATTATAATTTTTGGTGCTAAACTGCCAAAAACTCATAACTCGAATATTGTTTTTGGCTGCAAACTGAAAAGGGGCTATTTATGGGCTAGTTTCTAATTTTTGGGTAGCTTTTTGGGGAAAAGAGTTTGCATGTTGTGAAAGGGGAACTTTTGTAATTTCTGTAATTTATGTAATTTTCCTGTATTGCAAAGCTCGAGGATTTGAGATCCTTTGCATGTAAGAATTCTATATTTTTTGAATAAAATATTATTCTATGTTCTGTGATTGTTATTCTATGTCTCGGGTTAGCACCCTCATCATGTGGTATCAGAGTGGGCTTTTTTGAGCATATGGACAAATCATCAATCATGAGGCAATTTTCACTAGGACTGTGGTTGTGGGTTTGAGATATTCAAGATGCCCCCAAGAGTGATGTCTGGTAGGCGTGGTGGTGCCAAAGGTGGCAGAAATGTTGGTGGAAGAGATCCATTGGCAGCCAAGGATTTCAGAACCCTCCAAAGACAAATTGATGCATTGCAGGAACAAATGAGAAAAAGGTTAAACCCGAGAAGGAGAGGAGAAAGTGAGGATGAAGAAGAGGTGGAAGATTCAGATGTAGAAGAGGAAGAAGAAGCAATTGACCAAGATCAGATGCGGCTGATAAGGGCCATTTCAAAGATCGAAAAAAGACCCAGAATAGAAGTTCCCAGTTATTTTGGAAGTCTGAACCTAGAAGAGTTGATCGACTGGATCAACGAGTTAGAAGAGTATTTTGAGTATGAAGAGGTAGAGGAAGACGTAGATCTAGACAAGGATCTAGAAGAGGTGGTTTTAGAGGAACTTGTTTCCAGTGTGGTGAAGAAGGGCATCAAGCCTATGAATGTCCACAACACTAAGGAATGACAGACAGAAGACCGAAAGGTCATAGTAGGGTTGCGCATGCAGATGATGTTGAAAGGGGAGAAGCCCTAGTGGTTAGAAGAGCCCTGGTGACTGAAGAGAAGGAGCCAGAACAGAGGAAGAATCTATTTCCCACAAGGTGTAAATGTGAACGAAAATGTTGTGATGTCATTATTGATGGTGGGAGCACCGATAATTTGGTGTTAGAAGAGATGGTTGCGAACCTGAAGTTGAAGAGGGAAAGGCATCCACATCCGTATCGGATTGCCTGGTTGCATAAAGACCACAAAGTTCTGGTCAACGAGTAGTGCCTAGTGAAATTCAAGATCGAGAGTTATCATGATGAGGTACTCTATGATATCATCCCCATGGATGCATGTCACATGCTATTGGGGAGGCCATGGAAGTTCGACAGGTGAGCTATACATGATGGCCATGCAAACACTTATTCCCTGACGAAGGATGGAGTCTAACATAAGCTGAAACCCCTGAAGGAGGCCAAAGAAAAGGTATGCAGTAGTGCTAGAGTTTGTTATGTTGATGGAAGGAAATTTTTAGAAGCCATGAAGCATGAGAGTATGTGTTATGCATTGATTCCTAGAATGGATAAGGAGGATAGTGAGAATGTGCCAGTAGAAGTTTTTGGATTATTGAATGAGTTTCAAGATATTGTTTCTGATAATGTACCTGAGGGTTTACCACCAATGAGGAAGATCAGTCATCAGATTGACTTGATCCCTAGAGCTAGCTTGCTAAATAAGGTAGCTCATAGAATGACTCCTGCAGAAAATGAGGAGTTAAATAGACAAGTTCAAGAGTTGTTGAGAAAGGGTTTGATTTGAGAGAGTCTAAGTCTGTGTGCGGTACTTGTAGTACTAGCACCAAAGAAGGACAGGGAGTGGAGGATTTGTATAGACTCTCGGGCCATCAACAAGATAACGATGAAGTATAGATTTCCCCTACCAAGGATGGATGACCTGATGGACTGTTTGGGTGGAGCACAGTACTTCACAAAGATTGATCTGAAGAGCGAATATCACAGATCCGGATTCATGAGGGAGATGAATGGAAGACCACCTTCAATACCAAAGAGGGCCTGTACGAGTGGTTAGTCATGCCTTTTGGGCTAACCAATGCACCAAGCACATTCATGCGGCTCATGAACGAGGTATTGAAAGAGTTTCTGGGAAGTTTTGTTATTGTATATCTAGCTGATATTTTTATTTTCAGTACAACTTTGGATGAGCATTTAATGCATATTCATAGAGCTTTTGAGAAACTGAGAGAAGAGAAATTGTTGATTAATTTGAAGAAGTGTAGTTTTGTGAAGGAGTTAGTTTACTTGGGTTTTTTGTCTCGGCAGAAGGTCTCAAGATGGACCCAAAGAAGGTGAAGGCTATTCTAGAATGGCCTACCCCAAGAACTACTACTGAGGTAAGATATTTCCATGGTTTGGCCATTTTTTACACAAATTTCATTAGAAACTTCAGTAGTATTTATGCACCCCTAATTGAAACAATGAGAGGGGATAGAAAAGAGTTCAAGTGGAGCACTAGAGCAGGGAAGAGTTTTGATCTTTTGAAGTAGAAGGTGACAAAGCAACAAGTTTTAGCCCTCCCAGATTTCAATAAGGTGTTTTAGGTGGATTGTGATGCCTGTGGTTGTGCCATTGGAGCAGTGTTGAGCCAAGAAGGTAAGCCCATTACCTATTTCAGTGAAAAGTTAAATGATGCAAAGAGAAAGTACTCTGTATATGATTAGGAGTTTTATGCAATAGTTCAAGCATTAAATAAATTGGGACATTATTTTTTGCCGAAGGAATTTTTTTTTTTACTGATCATCAAGCATTAAAGTATCTGAATAGTTAAGGAAATTAAATCAGAGGCATATGAAATGGGTAGAATTTTTGCAAAGTTATACCTTTGTTTTAAAGCATAGAAGTGGGAAGTCGAATAGGGTTGCAAATTCCTTAAGTAGGAGAAAAACATTGTTGACAAAGATGCAAATTGAAGTGGTTGGGTTCAATGAACTCAAGACATTGTACCCTGAATATCCTGATTTCACAGAGGCTTGGAAAGCTTGCAAGGAGCCTGTTATAGTTGATAGGATGAAGTGGCTAGATTTCATAATCCAAGATGGCATGTTGTTTAAGGGAAACCAATTGTGTATTCCAAGGAGTTCCATGAGGGAGAACCTAATAAAGGAGAAGCACAGTGGAGGAATGGCAAGACATTTTGGTCAAGATACAACCATTTCCATTATCAGTGAGCATTATTATTGGCCTCAGTTATCACATGATGTGAAGAAGTTTGTGCAGAGTTGTAGGGTATGTTAGATGGCTAAAGGAGTGAGTCAGAATATTGGGTTGTATCAGCCCTTACCTATACCAGAGAGGTCATGAGAGGATATAAGTATGGACTTTGTTCTTGGATTGCCAAGGACACAGAGAGGGACTGATTCGGTATTTGTGGTAGTTGACAGGTTTTCATAGATGGCACATTTCAACCCATGCCAGAAGACCCATGATGTAGTCCACATTGTTGACTTGTTCTTCAGAGAGGTGGTGACACTACATGGTTTTCCAAAGAGTATAGTCTTAGATCGTGACACAAAATTTGTTAGATACTTTTGGAGGACCTTGTGGAAGAAGTTGAAAACAAAGTTGAAGTTCAGTTCTGCACACCATCCACAAACTAATGGGAAGACTGAGCTTGTGAATAGAAGTTTGGGTAACCTACTGAGATGCTTGGTAGGAGATAAACCCAAGGGATGGGACTTGATCTTACCCCAGGTAGAATTTTCTTACAACAATTCTGTCAACAGAAGCACTGGTAGATCACCATTCCAGATTGTGTATGGAGGCAGTCACAGGACCACTCCAGAATTGAGGAAGATAGACCAAGAGAAGAAGACAAGTGTCGAATCCAAAGACTTTACAAAGAACATCAATAATATACATGAGAAGGTAAGAGAATATATTAACAAGATGAATATGCAGCATAAGGCTAAGGCAGATCAGAAGAGGAGGTATAAGGAGTTTCAGATTGGTGATGAAGTGATGGTCCACTTGAGGAAAGAAAGGTTTCCAGTGGGAACCGATAACAATTTGAAGATGAAGAAGTTTGATCCCTATTAAATTTTGAAGAGGCATGATTCAGGGAATGCATATGAGGTAGAGTTGCCAAATGGAGTCAACATTTCCCCTATGTTCAATATTTCAAATTTGATAGAGTATCAAGAAGGTGTCGCAGAGGAAGTACCAACAATGGAATAGTGTGGCATTCTAGCATCTACTTTAGAAGAGGAGATTAAAGAAATCTTGGATAGACATGTGGGAAGGAGTACTAGAAACAGGCAATATGAAGAATATCTGGTGAAGTGGAGAGGAAGGCCTGTGGAAGATTCATCCTAGTTGTCTAAGGCAGAGGTTGACTGTTTGGGTTTTCCTCAACCATCTGAGACGTGACAGGGTCACTTCTCAAATTACCCTAGGAGTCTGATGCAAGAGCATCTAGTGGTGTGAGGGAAATCTTGCATCACCCAAAAATATGTTTTCCATTTATGTTCCTTTTTTTTTATTTTTGTAGATGTTTTTGCATTTCTGGATACCTTTTTCGTCTAATAAGAGTTCCCAACTTTCAAAACTACTTTTCTAATTTTTCTACTCAACTGCTATTTTTAGCAGGCGTGAATTTAAGGCATGGGAAGAAAAAAAATTATGGGAAGGTTCGGGATAGAAAAATAAGCACTTTGGTGAAAGAATCAGGTCAAGATTATTCACGGTTTGAAAGTTATTCAAGTTTTAGTTTCTGCTTTTTGCCCTAAAAAACCTTCCATGTCTAGTTTGGGGCACTAAACGGTCCCATATGGGCCCAAAAATCATCAAAATTGGCAGAGTGGGTTATTAGCACGTTCTTCACTCTGAGACCTTTCCAATGGTTTAAACGGTTTGAAAAACGAAGTCCTAGATCAAAAGTTATGGCTTCCAAAAATTGGCCAATTTTTGGAAAATTGCCAATTTTTGAATTAGGACTCAATTTTTGAATTTTAAATTATAATTTTTGGTGCCAAACCACCAAAAACTCATAACTAAAATGTTGTTTTTGGCTCCAAACCAACAAGGGGCTATTTATGGGCTAGTTTCTAATTTTTGGGTAGCTTTTTGGGGAAAAGAGTTTGCATGCTACGAAAGGGGAACTTTTGTAATTTCTATAATTTCTATAATTTTCCTGTATTGTAGGGCTTGAGGATTTGAGATCCTCTACATGTAAGAATTCTATATTTTAAAAAAAAAATATTATTCTCTGTTTTGTGAGTATTATTCTATGTCTCGAGTTAGTACCCTCGTCACTTTGAAGCTTTGTTGGTTGCTGGCATGATGCAAGGATTGAAAAATGAGATTTTGGGTTCTTAATTCCAATTTTTCATCGAAATGCTTTGGAGCATTTTCCTAGTAGGAGTCGCCATTTGTTGTGCAATTTTTGCACACACACCCCGCTAAAAGTAGGGACCCTCATTTTTGCTTTGCTTTCATGTTTACTTTTTGTAGAGTTTTGACTTCATCCCCTTAAGGGATAAGTCATTCAGTTTTGGTCCTGATTCACCCATGTTCACAATGATGAACTTTCATTTGAGGGGCCCTCTTACAACTTGAGGTCATGATTCAACCCTTAAGAATTCATTTTGGATCAGAAATTGTGAAAATCTATCAAAATTGGCTAAGTGTGGAGGGTTTTTGGGGAATCCAAGTAGGCTTATATTATCCAAACCTTAATCTGGTCAGATAATCTGAGGTACCTTGTATTATCTGAATTCCTTCCTGGGGTCGCATTTCCAAGATTTCAAATGTCTTGTCATGCATTAATGAGGGGTCATTTATTGCTCTGAATTGGCATTATATTCAATTTGGCCCTCCTTTTTGCTCATTTGCATTTGATTCAAGTAGAGGATAGACAAGTATTCTTCATAGCGCGTTGAATTTTAGCTTTATTGGGAGATTTCTTGCTTGGATTGAGATTACCATTGGATTTCATTACTTCTTCATTGATTTTTCTGGTTTCTTCTTTAGGGTTTCGCATTTAAAGGTATGGTTTTCAATTTCATTCATTTACTTTGGTTTTGTTCTGAGTTTAATCCTTGTATCCTTGAGTAATGAATGAAGTTAGTAAACCTTGCAATCACAAAGGGTCCACTTTTAGCATCGTTATCACTTGTTTGGTGCATCTTAGGGTTTCATTGTTGCGTAATTCACCTTTTGGACATGTCAAGTCTAGTGAATAGAGGGTTTTGATTGAGTAGTTTCATTTGGAGAATGCATTTTAGGGCTCCCTCATTTGGAATCATGAGTATTAACTATGTAAACAAGTGAGTCTCATTCGACTTCCCCATGTGATTTGAACCCTAGCTAGAAAATACCATCCCTGTGAGTCAAAAATTCAATGCTTGGATCTAAATGGTTTGCAACATAAAGCATGATCATTCAAATGATGACATAAACAAAGTGATTGAGTGATCTTAAGGCATAGATTGATGATTTTTATTGATTTCATGCGAACATTGTTTAACACTTAGCATTTTTATTGAGCTTACTAGATCTCAAAGAATCCTAGCTAGCTCGGATTACCCGAGCCTTAATCCGCTTGGATAATCCGAGGTGGCCCGGATTAGCCGAAGACCTCTTTCCTTCACTCATTTATACTTAGCAATCTTTGTTCTTCCTTCGGTAATTCTTAGGTATCTTGGATTTGTCGAAAAGGTGCTCATCTGGATAATTCAAGATTTGCCAGATTTTTTCATCTTCTTTAGATTGCACACTTAATGTTCACATTTGGATTTCATGTTGATTTTAAGGCTTGAGAAAACTTGCGCATTGATTATTTAATTTTTTATATCTCATGGGTTTCGACTCACAAGTTAGATCCAATTTATTTGCTACCAGGTGGCTGAGTTCGATGAATCTGAGCTTGCCTATATTATCTGAACCCTAATCCAGTCAAAAAATTTGGGCAGGCTCAGATTTTCCTAGTTTTCTCTTTTGGTCACGAATCCAATATAAAAGTGGTTAATGTTCGATCTTGTTGATTGCTTATGATGATTTATGTGCTTCAATGTTAAGAATGATCCTGTCAATGGTGATTGCTTGGTCAAGTTTCATGAAGTTTGCTTTCAATTAATTGCATGGATTATTATAATGTGTTATGTTGGTGCTTTCTTTTTGGTAATTGTGGTCTTGTGTTAATAGATGCAGGTAGAAGAAAGTCTAGATAAGACCACCAAAACAAAGGATGCTCTAGCACGGGAGGAAGTCAAAAAGAGGCAAGAAAGAATGAAGTATGATTTCAAAGGCATTTGGCTTGAAACAAAGATTGCTTCTGCATGGTCCAGGATCACAGACACCAACATGGGCCATATCGATTATGATGAATTCCATCAATGGATGTTTAGAAAGGCACCCACTGAGCTTCCTCAGAAGATCACCCACATAGGACTAGCACAAGTAGTAGGATTTCCACCCACATAAATGTGCCTAGACCTAGTTTCAGAGTGTACAAAGCACTGTGATTCTACGACAAGAATCATCATTGGTCCTCAAGGTAGAGTGATGGAAAATTTGATAGAGGAATCAATTGAAGAAGTCTTCAATATTTCCTCCCATCACAAGTTCATTAAAGAGATAAACATTAGGGAGTTTACTAAATTCTATGAGGAAAATCCTAACAGAGCCCTAGAGATAATGAACAATGCTTGGATACTAAAGCCAAAGCCCCACTATTCAAAATTTTCCAAAAAATTGCATAGGAGTGATTTTAAGCTAGAGTACAATGACCTTATAACTCTCCTAGACAGAGTTATGGGAGTGGAGGAGACACATATATTCCAACCATGGATGTTCCACCCCATTACTCAAATTGTAGCCAACAAACATTATCATTGAGCAAGAATCATCAACAATAACATATATGCCCAACTAAGGCGTGTACAAGAGACCAACAAGTTCACTATGACATATTTAGTAGATATGTTGGCACACAAAACCCAATATAAGGGTCTCAGCTACAAAGGAGTTTTGGGGCAAGATAGGAGATGGATATCCTCAACTATAGCACAAGACATCAAATTACAGGAGGGCTATTGATGCATTTTTCATGTACATTCCCAGATTGCTACAAGATGCCCATTACATAAGGATTTTTGTTGATGCAATGGATTTGATAAGGAAATATGGCCAATGGTTCATCCAATTTCAAAGGTTCACATACATTTGGGTGCAAGGATCACCAGTTGTTCCTCTTAGGTTACCTCGATATCCCACCAACAAGCTTATCTTGTTAGAATTGACAAAACAGATGGTTGGCTTTGAAGAAATTTTACAAAAGAGAAACATAAAGAAGAAAGGGCTAGGATTAGAATTCCCATTGAGAGTAGGAGTATTGGAAGCTTTCCCTTCTATTCAAAGTGCTTAGCATTTTGAGAAGGAGATGTATCAATTTGAGTTATACTCTCACACTAATAAAGAAAATTTTGATTACTATGGAAAGGCTGTGAAGTAGGCCAAAAGGACTTTCAGGCACATGGACCACATTGAGGAATATTGGGCTAACTGTAGAGATGAGTGGGAGGTCATCAAAAGAAGTTTCTCTAGATTTCCTTTGAGATTAATTAGATTATAAAGAGTTGTGGAGGTACCAGATCAAGTGGAAGATGATGAAACAGATCTTCTTCAGCACCATGAATATGACCCTATAGAAATAAGCCATTTCCTCCAATATATTGGTTTGAAGAGGAAATACCTTATTTAAATCAAATCACTGAGCTAGTTAAGAAATATTCTAGGTTGTGTGTCAAACATCAAGCACTGGAGTTAGAAGTTGAAGGTGTTAAACTCACCTATGATCTAATGGGAGACCTCGAGTCTCATGATGAGGAAACAGCTGAGACCGACAAGGGAGAAGAGGTCATTGCACCTCATGATGAAGGGGCTCTTCAAGAAACAATATCCATCAAGAGAAGAACTAGGATCCAAGTACAAACCAAGAGGGTTCCTCAGGCCAGCACTCATATAGAAGGAGAGACCTCACAACCAGTGAGGAAATGAAGAATAATTAATGAGAGGTAGAAGGCTGAAAAAGCTAGGAAGAATGAGGCTGCCACAGATTCTCCCTCCACTGCAAAGGTGATAGAATTGGAAAGTTCAAGTGAAAATCCCCAAGTTTATGTAAGGAGAAATTCTCCCAAGCAGAAAGTTTCTCAAATAGAAGAAGTGAAGATAACAGAAGAGGAGTTGCAAGATGAAGAGGCGCCTATAGATGATGTGGAGAAGTGAGCAGCTACATGAAATAATTCTCCTATCCCTTCTCCACTTTCGCATTAAGACATACAAATCTTAGAGGAGGCACTTCCAAAGGAAGGAAACATATCAAACAACCCTGATCAGTTAAACAAAGAAGATGACAATATTTCCAATCCTGATAGTGGAGAGTGGAGAAATTTTTTCTAAGAAATGAAGCAATCAACCTCATGAGTTGAAATCAAGAACATAGAATCAGAGGTTGTACAAGGTAAGTGACAAAGTCTCCTAAGAGGGTAATAGTCGATGAGCTATAGAGTAACCCTTAGGAAGAAGGTAATAGAGAAGAGAATGTTGTTGATAGTCCTAATGAGGATAAGGAAGGGCAAGAGAATCAACCAAAAGTTGAACAAAATATTGAAGTGAATGTGGTTGACAGTACTGATAAGGAAATGGAAACTGGAACATCCATAACTCTAGAATGGCTCTGTTAGAACTATAAAAATCTGGTGATTTTTGCATATCCTTCATACTCCTGAGTCTCCATGTGGGTCTTTCCTTAGGCTTATTTTCCTCATTTCATGATGCTTTACCCATATTTTGGTCGTGTGACCCCATAGAATCTGTCGAGCTATGCATTTTTCATACTATGGACCATATCAGCGTAGGTCTGCCATGGTCTCCCCGATCCATGTTGCTTGTGTGTTAACATGTATTTTTTGCAGGTGTTTCGGCAAGACTTCATCATTATTACAGTGACTGGCATTTATCTATGGTTGGCTATTGGCGTAACGTTCATGTTGTTTTGGCGACCGTGGAGACATCTATCGGCAAGAGTTGAAAGCTACGGTGAAGGGTCATAGCGAAGCATATTTGTCTCACCGACAGAGCATAAAAGGTTTCCTTCACATGGCTTTCGGTGAGAGGTTGATTGTGTCTCGATGATCGGGTGTGGATTCGGGATGCTTCGGTATAACATAACTCAATCTCTGAAAGGTTTCCCTGACATTGTATGTCTCGCCGATACACAGAATGAAGGGTAACATCTCGGTAAGAGTTAGGGTGTTCGAGATAAGGTCTTGGCGAGTGACCTTCGGTCTCGCCGATATTACACATAAGGTTTCTATCAAGCGGTGTTGGTGAGAGAAGTTTTCTTCGAAGTAAGTCTTAGTGATCGATGTGGGTCTCCCCGATGTTGGTTTGTCTTGGCGAAGCATAAACAAGGGGATTTCTATTGGTGTGAGACTGATATTGTCTTGGCGATCTAATATGAACTCAGGCTGTTTTCATTGAGACAAAGATTTGGCCGATGTGATATCTCTTAGAGAGCAATAAGTTACGGCGACATGTTTTATCACATGGGTTTTCGGTGAAACTTAGTATGATATTTGGGAGGTCCCTCCAACGTCGCAGAGCTATGGCAAAGGTTATTGAAACAAATATGCATCTCAATAAGATAATCTCTTATGTCTCAACAACTTGGAGTTGGCGTTCGGGGTGACTTCCGGTATAATGAACCATTGTCTGCATGATGTTTCCCCGACTCCACATGGTCACAGCAAAACACAATGGAACGTGAGGATGCTTTTTGACTTCGGTGTAACAAGCAAGGTGTTATAGTGACATACGGATGGTAGGAGACTCTCAGTGAAACATGAAGTAATCTATGTAGAGTTTCTTCGATACCATTAGGTTACGGCGATTGTGAATGAAACGAAAGGAGCATGTCGGTATGAGACATTCTTGTGTCACAACGACAAGTTTGATTACGAAGGCTATCAATAACACTCTGGGATTCTCTGTGAGATGTCTCACCGACATCACAGAGTCAAGGTGAAACAGAAAGAGCACGGGGACGTCTAACGACTGAATTGCCTTCGGCATAGCTAATAGGGTGTCTCGCCGATTGTTTCACTACTGAATAACAGAAACTCAACACTATGGCTGACATGAAAATTCCAAAAAATATAGTTGCAAGGCCAACATGTTTAAAGCCCGAACTCGATGGTTGGCCGACATGAGATCTCAATATGATATGTTTTTCTCATGCTGGTGTATAAATAGGCATGTTATAATTGTAAAATGACACCAGTTATTAGATATTCGACACATAGCAAGTAGATACAGTAGAATAAAATTATCAGATCAGAGACTATTGTTGCATGATTTCAGAATGGAGGTACTTATGAAAATCAGTTGATGTTGCTGCATTTCTTTGGTGTCAATTGTCTGTTGAATTCAATGAAAATACTGCTAAGTTGTATCCAAGATTGATGCTTTCTGGTTGTTTAAATTGATATAACAAGTTTATGTTCAGCTTATCAATACACGTTTGTTGTATCTGTGTGACTAATCAATTGGTTCTTTCAAGAAAAAGATTAAATCCTTTTTGTTGATCACAGTAATCAGAGAGATTCATCTGGATTATTAAAGTAGAGCTTAGTAGTTACAGTATTGCACGTTTATACAAGTTGTAAACAGAATGTATGCCAGATAATTTGAGTTTTCTCCAGAGAGTGTTGTACATCTTGATCTCATTTGACTCCGCATACCCAATAAGGCACTAATCTCTGCACTTCACCATTTGAATTCATTCAGTTTTCATTACATCTATTAGTTAAGCATTCATTTTAGGATTGAGATTAGAATATTGTTACTGTTTTCAAGTTTGATTTCATTTGTTCACCTCCAATTGCCATTGTGAACAAATTGTTGAAAGAGGATAATCACAAGTTAAGCCTGCATTATTCAGAGAGGTACACCCGCCCAGGTTTAGCAGCACCTCAAGAGTAGAAGGTTGAATTCTTTTGACCTTGTCTGTTACCCAGAAGCGTATCAAGAGATTGGCAGCCTCTTGAGGCATCTTGCCTGTGTTTTTGAGAGCTAACAGGCTCGAGAAAAGGCTTATCAAAAAACCAATTATTGTGTAGGAGGAAACCCCAAGTTGGGATAACTTACTTGAACAATTTGGTTAACCAAAACAAAGAAAAAGAGATAAAATAGTTTCCAAGATTCCAAGGGATGAATTTAACAACAAGGTCATTCATGTTGTTGTCACTCCATTAGATAAATTCAAGGATGAGGTCAGGTCTTCATATTACAAAGTACAAACAATCAACCTAGGGCCTGCAACCAAAGATCAAGAGAAGGAAGAATTCCAGGAGTCCTCTCAAGCCATCTTAAGAAGATTAGATAAAGAAACGAAGGAAAAGGAGAAATTGCAAAGGAAACTTAATGATGTATATAAGTATGTGCAACATTTGATGAAGCCCCTGCAAACTATGGGTAGTGAGGGAGTTGTTCCTCAGGGATTGTTGCCTAAGGAGGTAGTCAATGAGATTCAAAGATTAAAGTATTTTGTACACTATACACATACTTGGCTAATGGATGTAAGCAGTAGAGAAGATGAGGCCACTGAGAAAACCCTAAAGATATATACTAATGCCTCTGATTTTCTTGAATACACCTCTCAATTTGTTGCAGACTGCAATAAAACTGATGAGTCCATTGTTAGTGAACTGAAGTAGATTCTATAGGTATCAAAGGAGGAAATGGCTAGGTTGGACATCTTTTCCAGGGATTAGGTTGGAAAAATAAAGGAGTGGGTAGAAGATTGGAACTAAAGGAAGGAACTTCTCACCAAGGCATTGAAGAAAATAATGAATCTTCAAGTAAAGATGAAAGAAATATATAACAGTTGCATTACTTTCCTAGAAATAGTCACTGGTAGGAAGAAATTTGGGAAAAATAATATGAATGTTGGTAGATTGCAGGGATGGTGGCATGAAGTTTATGCTCCATCTAATAGTGCTCCAATTGTTAAGGAAAATTTGGAAGATGCGGCTATTTACATTTCAAAATTAGACAAATATCATGAGTTGCAAATTGAGTGGAATAAAGTTATGCCACAATATCTGGAGGAATTCAAAAATCATAAAACTAGGGTGAAGTTTATTCTAGTTCTAGATCCAGAAGATATGAGGGAGATATTAGAAAAGTCAAAATAATTATTTAATAAATTGGGAGCTAGTCAAGAGGGAGAGAAGGAGAATAATCAATAGCCAGTCACCTAGTTTTTTGTGCCAGACATGTGACCCCAACTAGCCAGTATGGATGACTTCAAATTTTGTGCCACCAAGGGAGGACAATTTTGAAATAACCCAGGCCAACCTGGATGAGGCCCAAGCATTTAATGCAAATTTTATCTTATTGGAACTTTCTAGGCCAACCTTGTGATGTAAACCCTAATTTTGGGCCGACCTAGTTGAGAAATTTCTATAAGTAGAGGATCTTGCCTCATTTGTAAGGGTTAGAAATTAGAGAATGCTAAGTGATAGTTGCAAGAGCTAGAGCTAGGAGTTAGTATTTTCTAAGAGCAAGTGCTATTACATTGAATACTGGAATTGTTGTAACATTGGGTGTTTCAATATAAGTAAAGACATTGTTCTTTGGTGCTCTTTCTTGTGTTATTTCATCTTGCACGGTTCTTGTTATTCCATCTCTTTGAGATTGCTTTTAAGTCATTAGATGTATGTTAGATTTATAAGTTATATGTGATTCAATAGTGTTTATGATTTGATATTCGAAGTGTTTGAGAAATCCTTGGTCCATACTTTTAGCATCTTGTTGATTGTAAGTTGTTGTGTAAAGTAGCCTGGACCTCAAATATTATGTGCTTAGTTAAATTGTGGGTATTTATTCATTTTAATTACAAAAATAGGGTTGATTTGGGTAGATGCTTCATGATCTGGAAATCTTTAAATCCTTAGAAAATTGCACTGTTCTTGTGATATTGCAGATTAAATCTAGGTTAAGAAGGAATTGGTTTTGAGGGATTGGTTCACTTTGAGTGTTTTGTCATTTGCATTGTTGGTCTTAGGAATAATTTAATCTTAGAATCTCTCTAAAACCCCCTCTCTTTGTTATTTCTTTTAAAATATAGGTTAGTTTTAGGATTGAAAGCATCGCTATATTGCTACATCTGATGAAAGTACACTTCCAGCATTGTTCATTTGTAAGGCCCCTTGTGATTACCAACATTTTCACATTATCTTTGAGTTCTTTTTGCATTGTCAAGACCTAAAATTAGAGACCTTGGGGTTATCTCTTGAGGCTTGCTGATAGAGATTTACCTTTCAAGAGAGATAGGATATCATATTCTATCTAAGTTGTGCAGAAAACACCATCAACAGTCGGTAACTCAAAATTCCCGCAGTGGAAAGGAATACATGGACCAATAAAATTATTTTCTTAAACCATCTACATGCTTCCTTAATTGAATTTTATGCTTTGAATGAAGTCTAAACATCAGGTCGGCCAAACCTAATGAAAACATAGATAAACATTGATGCACATGCTTACCAACAAGAAGATGATGCACGGATGCCACAACATACTTCATTAAGCACAAGACAACATCTTAGAACCTTCCAAATGCATTTGTAGCAAAAATAATATACTTCAATCACTGAATTCCTTTCACCATTTAGCCTAGACTATGAAAACTCATAGAGGAATACTGAAACATGACTTCCTTATTACCAAACTCCAAAACTCTTTGCCAAATCAAAGGAAATACCTTCACAAGACATATCCCAGATCCACATGATCTAAAACAATATAGTGGAGGACTGCGGAGCAAAAACATTTCTCCCAGTCCAAAGAAGATCAAAACTTTCCTGACAGTCCACATACCAATGACCACAACTTCCATGTACTATCTCACCAGAAGCTAAAATTTAGCATATGTCACCACTAAATCCCTATTAACAATCCTTCAAATCCGCACAAGCATAGGATCAACACATAGGATCAACACAAGAGAAACATGGAGCACATACCAGAGCACATTTTGAACACACTCAACACTCTAACTTCTCTTCTTTATTTAATTTTCTTGAAACTCACCAATGCTACACAACTACAACACAATAAAAATAGCTCCATGTACTCACTACATCTCAGAAGTATCTCAACTATACATGTACAAACATCAACATACTAAATTGCATTGACATCAATAATAACACCACCAAACTAGCTCATATTTGTAACAATCTCCCCTTTTGTTATTGATGGAAACACATTAATTTTTCTCCCCCTTTGACATCAATGGAAAAGAACAACTCTAATTACTCCCCCTTAGGAGTACACCTATATTACAACAATGAAACCACTTCTACTCCCCCTACGAAGTAGACCCAACAATCAGTCTAGATAAATGAAGAATCTATGTGTGAGATGGGGTTAGAAATCAAATATCATAAACAAAGTGACAGCCAACACTTCTAAACTATAAAACCTCATCCAAACAAGAGAATACAATCATATGAAAGGAGAAAAATGAAAACAATGAAATAAAACACTCCCCATTGAACTTGAATCACTTCTCTTGCTCTCCTTTTTCTTGTTATGCAACTTTTCCCTTAGATATGTTGAAACACTTGTGCAAAACTTGCAAATGGTAGCAAGAAAGTTGGAGAAAATTAGTTGTTAAGCTGAAAATGGAGAAGGAAGGTTGTTTTTATAGACAACCTTTCAAATGGACGGTTGAGATTAATCTTCTAGAAAGATTCCAAGATCAATGGATGGGAATGCATGAGAGGGATGTTACAAAATGGATGGTCGAGATTAAGTGTCAGAAAAGATGCCAAGATCAATGGTCCAGAATTGATGCACCAAAAATATGCCATGCATGGAGAAACTATGACACCGACGGCTATGACACCTGACAGTTATGACAAACATGCAAGACATGCAGGCTATGACAGAATGAATGTTATGACAGGGGATTATGACAGAGCATCTTTGACCAGGTGGTGCATAAATAATTTATTTTAAATTATTTATTCAAAAATGGAGAGAGAATGACAAGTGGCAAATAGATAACTTATCCAAATTATTTATTTAGAGAGAATGAAAAAGGAGCATTTAATTAAATTTATCAATTTAATTAAATGGAGAGATGAAAATTAGACCTTAAATAATTAATTTAGATTAATTATTTAACAAGGGAGGTGGCATGGGATAGTTAAATAATTTTAATAATTATTTAACTATAGAAGAATTAAAGGACCATGAATAGATAAATAATTAATGGTAATTATTTAACTATAGATGAAAGGTGACAAAATAATTAAATAAATAATAATTTATTTAACCATTGAAGAAAAGGGAGAAATTAGTGACACAATTAGTTTATTTAATTGATCAAGATAGAATAAAGATTAGAAAGTGAATTAATTAAATAATTATTAAAAATTATTTAATTAATAGAGGAATATGATCAAACATAATTTAATAACTAAAATTTTCAATTATCGAAGGACAGATGAAGAAAAATGACACTCGTAGGCTTAGGACATTTTTTTAGTGTCTACATTTTGCCCCTCTTTGAGACAATGCAGCTTGTCGCGTTGTTTCAAAGAAAAAGATTGATCAACTGATACATGCCCCAAAGATATCTTGGTAAGGATTATGATAAGAATGATATGCCCCCTCAAGAGATTGATCGAACAGATTGTAAGAAGATTAATCTCTCGATAGATTTCTAGAAAGTGATTAGATACCTAATATTGCACAAGCGATAAAGCGGTGATGTACATTTTGATGAAAATGCAAAGTTGATGGGCGTAACTGAACAATTGATGGAAATGATCAATATAGCCAAGTTGATGAGCTGATGAATCTAATTGAGCTAATTAAGCTGATTGAGAATTATGCTTATGCAAGACAAGGTGTTGCAATGATGGATTGACTGATTGATTAAGGGGATATGAAATTTCAAGAAACAGGTTGATTGATTTGAGATTTGATTCAAGAGACATATATCAGTGAGTTAAGAAATTGATTGATTTCTCTGCGACAAGAAAGATGAAGAAAATGAAATGCAAGATGGAAGAGAATGAAGGTGATGAAGCCTCTTGTACCTTTTAAGTGATTTTATCATCATCAAGCTTATTATATCACAAATTAGTATAAGCGTCTAGATAACATGAACATCTAGATGATTTGAATATTGTTTGCGTTTTTATTTAGTAATGAAATATAAGCATCTAGGTATAAGAACCTTAGATGACCTAAATACTTATTGCATGGAAGACACTATCAGACAAGGAATTCTCTCATCCACATTAGACTCATAGATCCTCGATGGTTTTAGACAACCATGTCCTAAGACGAGTCATCTTGTGAATAAGAAACAATCCTCAAACAGCAAACAAATGAACATGCCCCATCCTTTCCTTTCTAGTCAAAGACATCCTGAAGAAGCTAAAAGACATGTCACCAAAGATAAAATCATAAAATAAGCAAAGATCAACAAACAAACAGGGGTTCTGCTTTGATGTAAAAATGATTCTCGTTATAGTTTATGTGTTTGGTTGGATTTGAAAGGTGGATTGATATATATGTTATAATGTTTGCTTGATTGTCAACACTTGCATGTTTTGATTTTGTTGAAGTTCAAAGCCGTGTGGTTATCTGAAAGTGTCACCATTTTTAGGAATTTTTTTTTTTTTTGGATTTTTGGAATATTTGATTTTTTTAGGTTTTTCAAGACATTTTATGATTTTTTTGGATTTTTTCAGAACATTTTATGATTTTTTTTGGATTATTTCAAGACATTTTATGATTTTTTTGGATTATTTCAGGACATTTTATGGTTTTTTTTTTGGATTATTTTAGGACATTTTATGATTTTTTTGGATTATTTCAAGACATTTTATGACGGAAATAGATGAGCTGACAGACAAAGAGGGTAGTTTCTCTGACCGCGAGATGCTCACTATCTTAACCCATAGCTAAGGTTAAGGAGATGCCCCAGTGAGGGATAGGACCAACCTAGTATGAGTGGCAAAGCGACCAAGCGAGGGGAATTTCAAACAATTCACAAGCCATGGTGAGTGTGAAAAGGTCATTATGAAGTGGAGGATGAATGAAAAGGGAATGAAAAGATCAAGTAGAGCTCCAAAGGAAAGAGGAGTTGGTACTTGCTCAACACCATTGAACAAATGGATTTCTCTTCTTTCTTTTTTTTCCTTTTTTGTATTTTTTCAGGACTTTTTTTTTCTTTTTTTTTTCTTTTTTTGTATTTTTTTAGGACTTTTTTCCCTTTTTTTGTATTTTTTTAGGACTTTGAAAAGATTGTATCCTCTGAAGCATTTAGGTATAAAACTTGTGAATGTGCATACTGTTGATGGGATAACTAAGCAATTCACCTTTCGGAGTAGATAACTGGTATGCTCCAGATCCATACAGCAGTGATAACATATGGACCCAACCAGTTAGGCTCAAATTTACCCTTCTTTTCTCGGTCTTGTTGAGTGCAAGGATTTTCACGAAGAACAAAATCCCCAACCTCAAATGTACATGGTTTCACTTTCTGATTATAACTTTGACACATCTGTTGTTGGTATGCTCTAAGATGATTCAAAGTAGTTTGTCTTCGTTCATCCAATAGTTCCAACTCCTGCAAATGGGAAACTCGGTATTCTTCATCATTGATTTGATTGCACAAAGAGACTCACAAAGAGGGAAACTCGACCTCAGTGGACAAGATGGCTTCAGATCCATAGACAAGGGCATATGGGGTAGCACCTGTGGGAGTGCGGACACTCATACGATAAGCCCACAGTGCAGGGTTCAATTGAATATGCCAATCTCGACCAGCTTCATTGACTATCTTTTTAAGAATTTTGACAATGGTTTTATTAGAAGCCTCAGCCTGGCCATTACCTTGAGGATAGTAAGTTTTGGAAAAATGATGTTGTATATGGAATTTCTCACAGAGTTCGCAAACATCCTGATTTTTGAACGGACGACCATTATCTATGATGATGGATAGAGGAATTCCATAACAACAGATGATGTAGTTTAGTATGAAGGTGGCTATTTGTTTTCCAGTGATATGAGTGAGAGGAATAGCTTCAATCCATTTCGTGAAATAGTCGGTGGCAACGAGAATGAACTTATGACCATTGGATGAAGGTGGATGGATCTTGCCCACAAGATCGAGTCCCCATTGATAAAAGGGACATGGTGTAGCAAGAGATTGCAATTCCTGTGCAGGAGCATGTATCAAGTCTGCATGTTTTTGACACTGCTTGCATTTTTTAACAAACTGATAAGCATCCTTTTCCATTGTAGGCCAATAATAACCCATACCCAAGATTTTCTTAGCTAAGGTAGGACCGCTAGAATGTGCCCCACATATACCTTCATGTACTTCTTGTAAAGCAATTTTGACCTCATTGTGCTCAAGACATCTAAGTAAAGTACCATCGAGACCTCGGTGGTAAAAGGTATCAGCTAAGATCACATAGCGGGAAGCTTGACGGATAAAGGTTTTATGGGATTTATTAGATAGGTTTGATGGCAAGGTGTTATTTTGAAGATAGGTATAAATATCCCCATACCATTGGGAATTAAGACCAACAATGAGATAAATCATTTCAGATTGTGGTATATTGTAAGCAAGTTCCAAAAGAGGTTCCAATAGGAACTCACAATAAGTGGCATTACTTGGCATTTCTACAAGTGAACCAATTGTTGCCATTGCATCAACAACTCTATTGTTATCTCGAGGAATCTGCTCAAAAGAGATTGATGTCAAATAGGCCTTGAAGTCATCCACCATTCTCTTATAAGGCATCAATTTTTTATCTTTTGTTTTATAGTCATCATTAACTTGTCTGATCACTAGCTGAGAGTCACCAAGAACATGCAACTCAAGGATCTTCCATTGCATAGCTATACGGAGCCCCGAAAGTAATGCCTCATATTCTGCAATATTGTTGGTACATGGAAACTGTATCTTATAAGCTTTAGGTATACAATCCCCTTGCAAAGTGACAAAGAGAATTCCAGCGCCAGAACCACCTTGTGTGAAGGAACCATCAAAATATAAATTCCACAGATGTGTAGATTCCATGTTGAAGATTGATTCATTAGGAAAATTTGTAATAAGAGGATGATCATCTATCATAGGAGCATCAATGAGTTGATCTGCGATAGCTTGTCCTTTGATTTCTTTTCTTTATATGTACTCAATATCAAACTTGCTAAGAATCATCACCCATTTAGCTAATCGTCCTGTGAGTGTTGTTTTGTTCAAGAGGTACTTAAGAGGATCAATTTTTGCAATGAGCTTTGTTTGGTGTGTAAGCATGTAATGTCTCAACTTCTATGATGCAAAAACTACAGCAAGGCATGCTCTTTCAATAGGACTATAATTGAGCTCGTATCCCACTAGAGTACGATTGATGTAATAGATTGCACATTCCTTTCCTGTAGAGTCATGTTGTGCCAAAAGTGCCCCTAGTGCTATGGTGGTTGTGGATATATATAGAAGTAAAGGCTTGTCATCTGTAGGAGGTACTAATACTGCTGGTGTCATCAGATATTCTTTGATTTTATGAAAAGCTTGTTCACACTTGTCATCCCATCTAAATGAAACATTCTTGTGTAACAGATTTTGAAAGGGTTGACATTTATCTACAAGTTGTGCTATAAAACGATGGATAGATTGAAGTTTTCCTTGTAATGATCTCAACTGTCTGATATTCTTAGGCAGAGGCATTTCAAGTATAGCCTTTATTTTTGCAGAATCAACTTCAATTCCTTTAGATGATACAATGTATCCAAGGAGTTTACCAGAGGTTACCCCAAAGGCACATTTCTTTGGATTCAATCGGACCTTGTATTGTTCTAATCTTGTGAAAATTTTATCCATGATCTCTAGATGTCCTACTCTGGTGTGGGATTTTCCCAACAAATCATCTACATAGTCTTCCAAATAGTTATGCATCATGGCATGGAAGATAGTGTTCATTGCACATTGGTAGGTAGCTCTGGCATTCTTCAACCCAAAGGGCATTACATTCCAATAGAAGGTTCCCCAAGGACAAGTGAATGTTGTCTTAATTTGATCTTCAGGAGCAATTTTAATTTGACTGTAGCCTGAGAAACCGTCCATGAGGGATAACATTTCATGCCCTACTATCAAATCCACTATCATGTCAATGTTTGGAAGTGGGAAGTCATCCTTAGGACAAGCTTTGTTTAAATCTCTAAAATCTATGCAAACTCGGATGCCCCCATCAGGGTTTGTAAACAAGCGATGATGTTTTAGTTTTTTTTCCATCTACAACTCTGTCATTGACTACATTCTTGTTCTTAACCCAAAAAAGGGTCTTTTTGTTTGAATTCAATTTTTGATCTTTCTCATTATTAAGTTTAATAGTTCCATCATCGATGAGGGTTTGTTCAATTCAAAATCCCATTTCTATGGCTTCATCAAAAGAATCCAAGCATTTGAGGCGAAGTTCCCTTCCAATTTCTTTGTTCAAATTTTGACAAAAGAGGTCAACCAATTCTTGATCAGGAATGGAATAATTCAATCATTTTCTTAAATGTCTCCATCTTTGTAAAAATGACACAAAATATTCACCTTGTTTTTGTTTGGTGTTGAAATGGTTTTTCATGGTCACTTTAAGGTCACAATTGAAACTATAATTGGAGACAAATCTATCAACCAATTCTTGAAAAGATTTGATGGTCGGGGGTAATCATGAAAACCATTCCATAGCCTATCCTCCTATACTACGAGGAAATAATCTCATAAGGTATGTTTCATCAACTGCAAATTCCATGGTAGTGGCACAAAATTGTCTTAAGTGGTTCTTAGGATCTCCTTTTCCATTATATTTTTCAAGTTTTGGTATGTCCCAATGGTTAGGAAAAGGTGGAATTGGTATGCTTGGATCGAAGGGATAAGGACATATGTCTTCAATGGAGAACTTGTAAGTCGATATTTTACTGTTCTTGAGAGTATCCAATTCTTGTCTTAATGTTCTAAGCTCATCCAAAATAGGATCGTTTGTAGGTGTAGTTTTTGATGTCTTTGAAGATCGCTTGTAACCAGGTTGTAGATAAAAGGGTCAATGATCTTTGATCCTACCATTGTTGTTTGTTTTGGGATTCTTAGATTCACTAGATTTAAGTTGGTCATTCATTGTGAGTAATGATATGTCAAAATCAGGAGGCATTTTGATTCCTTCATCAACAAGGGCCTTGAAGTATTGGTGTGGGTTATGTTTGACCACCTCTATAAGAAGTTTAGTGAACCTATTATCGTTAAGAGCTTCATTATGGTGGATTGTATTATTTCTTCACTATCAGTTTCACTTGTTTCACTAGTTGCAGCACTAATGTGATCTTCCCCATCAAAGTCTTTTCCCCAAGGGTTGCCTTCTTCTTGAGACATTTTTGCTCTTTTTCTAGGGGTCATAGGTGATTCATTATGATTTTCAATCCAAGGTAATGTATGAGACCTAAGACTAGGATGCAAATGAAAAGGATATGATTCTAAGATGGGATATGAAAATGGTATGGTATGATATGACAAGCTAAGAATGCAAAAGCTAAAAGGAAACTCTAGGTCCAAAGTTGGTTATGATGTAAAGGCTTTACTTGTGTTATGATGGATAGAAAAATGGACCAATAATCAAGAGAGGGTATGTAGGAGATGATGGACTCAAAAAGGATTGCCCTACTCAAGGCTAATGGTATGTTTCCCTAACTCAAGGATGGTGAACCTCAAGTGATGCGGGTGATAGATAGCCAATAGTTTGATTTCAAGACCTAGGAAGAGTAGCCTAAGTGCAAGCTAAAGGTTTTATTTGATCGATGATGAATATGCAAAGGGCTAAATTCTTAGAACATGCAAAGGTTAGGTGAGATGGTCTTGATATGCAAAAGGGGTTGAACATGAAAGAACTAGGTGGAATGATATATGTATGCAAGGACTATGTAATGTGACCTATGTATGCAAGACTAGTAACATGCAAGTACTAGGATGAAAGGGATATGAATATGTAAGAACCATGAATATGCAAGGACTAGGTGGAATGCAAGGATTGAAAGATCAAAACTGAAAGATGATGACCCCAAGAAATCTAAGTGATAGGTTCATGTGGGATGTTTATGTTGTTGGACCTTTTAAAGTTTTCAAATTTTGAGATGTTGCAAGTTTCTCGGTGTGATGTTTGTTTGAGGTTGATTGTTTGTGTTCAAATTTGTGAATGTGGTGAATACTATTTGAAAATCTAGAAAACACTTGACAAGCATGATGTTTTGGTGTATGTAAACGCACATGAGACAAGCACAATCCTAATAGGCCAATAGGCCAAGGGTTTGTATACTTTATATAGCCCACTTATATACCCCGAATTGGTGCTAAACACCTTTCCTTCTCGAGAGCGGATAGCTTAGAATTTTGGTGGCACCGGCTCCCCTCCACAGCTCATTAACGTCATTTGGGCACACCAACTTCAGATTCTTGGGTAGTCACTTCCCAAAAATTGCTATCTCTACTCAAGGGGATCAGTAGTGAGTATCTTCGGGCATGATATTGTACCCTACACTATACCAAGCAATGGCTGAAAATGGTTGGCCTCTAAAATAAAAGGTGTCTAGTAAGGGCATTCTGTTAGTAGGGCATGATCCATGTGGTGAGAGTCCCCTTTTGGATCCACCTTGTCAGAACCATACGCGTGATTCTTGGGCTTTCCCCAAGAATCCACTTTTATATACCAACTGGAAGTCCCTCAGGTTCAGGGTGTTGCCGGTCTAAGTCATCCTGGGGTGAGTACTTTTTTCCCACCAGAACAGGCCCAAGTTCTAGAGTTAGTAATCGTTTCTCTTACACCCAAGATCGCCCGAAAGTGCAAGGGGAGAGGATACTTCGATAACTAAGTCTTAAATTTTACAAAAAATAAAGTGGGTATGGTTTTCTGATCACCTAATTTTCACAAGGTGAGAGCATAATCACCTACCACCTTCGAGCACAGTCAGACAGAATCAAGCACATGTTCATTTTAATGCACCAATGGAATTGTTTTCTAAACTAGAAATCACAAACACATTGTTTAAGAAATGATTCTTCGACTAACAGAGCTGCAAAACCATAAATTGGTAGTTTCATAAATGTCTTGGACCAACGAGAAAGTTGCAAAAAACTAAGTTAGAACAAGAGATTAAAAACCAAACTAAAAGTTAGTAAATAACTAAACTAGAAAATAAAAAGACTAAACTAAACTAAGAAAAAGAAATTAAAAAAAACTAAGAGCTCAATTTTTTTGTTGCTCCAAAAGAAGCAGTTTTTGGGAGCCCCACTCCAAAGCCACATGCTACAAACAAAAGATTAGTAAAAAAACTTAAATGAAAACAACAAACTAAAATAGTGATAACTTTCTCAAAACTAAACAAAATTTTAAACTGTAAACTATAGATATCTATGGAAAGCTAAGACATAGACCTTCAAAACCTAGAAAACATTTTGCAAAATCCTACAAGACAAAAGTGTTACAAACAAAAGAAAATTTGGGTTTTTAACAGTTAAATCATAAAAAAACTATGATCACTAAAACGGCCAAAACTTTCTCAAATCTTAAGAAAAATTTAAACCGTTTGAAGTTCCAGAAAGTTGAGATTGAGGCCTACAAAACCCAAATAATCATTTTAAAATATTTTATTCTCACATTTTTCTATGTTCAAAAGAAGATGACGGGATTTCATATGAATTATTGGTTGTATCTTGCAAAACAATGAAAACAAACAAGAAAACAAACCAATTTCTTTGCAAAATTATAAGATTCATGTCGGGTTCACCAAATGTGAGATGGGGTTAGAAATCAAATAGCATAGACAAAGTGACAGCCAACATTTCTAAGCTATAAAACCTCATCCAAACAAGAGAATACAATCATATGAAAGGAGCAAAATGAAAAAAATGAAATAAAACACTTCCCATTGAACTTGAATCACTTCTCTTGCTCTCCTTTTTCTTATTATGCAACTTTTCCCTCAGATGTGTTGAAACACTTGTGCAAAACTTGCAAATGGTAGCAAGAAAGTTGGAGACAATTAGCTATTAAGCTAAAAATGGAGAAGGTTGTTTTTATAGACAACCTTTCGAATGGACGGTTGAGATTAATCTTCTAGAAAGATTCCAAGATCAATGGATGGGAATGCATGAGAGGGATGTTACGAAATGGATGGTCGAGATTAAGTCTTAGAAAAGATGCCAAGATCAATAGTCCAGAATTGATGCACCAAAAATATGCCATGCATGGAAAAACTATTTAATTGATCAGGATAGAATAAAGATTAGAAAGTGAATTAATTAAATAATTATTAAAAATTATTTAATTAATAGAGGAATATGATCAAACATAATTTAATAACTAAAATTATTCAATTATCGAAGGATGGGGATGAAGAAAAATGATACTCGCAGGCTTAGGACATTTTTTTAGTGTCTACACTATGAATTCACTAGATTGATGCACCTTCATGTGCACCTAGTTAGGAGGGCCAACGACCCCCAACATCTCCCTAAGATGCTCAAAAGCATCCTTCGGAAGAGCCTTGGTAAATATTTCTACAATTTGTTCCTTTGTTGTCACATATTCCAATCTGACCTCATTCTCCAACACTTTTTCTCTCAGAAAATGATACTTGATAGATATGTGCTTCATTTTTGAATGCATAACCGGGTTCTTTGAAATGTTTATTGCACTTGTATTGTCATAGAATATAGAGGTAGGTTCATCACATACTACACCAATATCTTTCAGAGTTTGCTTAATCCATAAAACTTGTGTGCAGCAGGATGCTGCAGCAATATATTCTACCTCTACAGTAGATAAAGAAACCGAGTCTTGTTTCTTACTCAACCCTGAAACCATTCTCCCTCTAAGAAAGAGAGTGCCACCATTGGTACTCTTCTGTACATCTACACATCCGGCCCAATCAGCATCTGTATAAGCACTTTGGGTAAAATCATTACTCTTAGGATACCATAGTCCATAATCCGGTGTGCCCTTAAGATATCTAAATATCCTTTTTACAGCCATAAGATGTGCTTCTCGAGGTTCTGCTTGAAATCTAGCAACTAAACACACTACATGCATAATATCTATTCTAGTAGCAGTGAGATACAACAATCTACCAATCATGGATCTATATTTTCTCTTATCAGTCTTAGCAAATTCATCATCCTTGCTCAGCTTACATCCAGTTATCATAGGAGTACAGACCGGTTTAGAATCTTCCATCCCAAAAAATTTCAACAATTCTTTTACATACTTAGACTGTGAGATGAATATCCCTTTATTGATTTGATTCACTTGTAGACCAAGGAAGAAATTCAATTCACCAATCATAGACATCTCAAATTCTTTCTACATTTCTTCAGCAAAATTTTTACACATGCTATCATTTCCACCAAAAATGATATCATCAATATATTATTACCTTGTACTTTGAAGTAGAGATTACTATCAGTAGAACCTTTGATGAATCCTTGCTTTGTCAAATATTTGTCCAGTCTTGCATACCAAGCTCTGGGAGATTGATTCAATCCATATAATGTTGTCTTTAGTTTACAAACCATATCTAGTTTGTCAGACAACTGAAACCCTTCAGGTTGCTCCATGTACACTTCTTCCTCCAACTCACCATTCAGAAAAGTTGACTTAACATCCATTTGATATACCTTAAAGTCCTTGTGGGCAGAGAATGCAAAAAACATTCTGATAGCTTCCATTTAGGCCACAAGGGAAAAAGTCTCTTCAAAATCTATACCTTCAATTTGTGAATATCCTTTACATACCAGTCTTGCCTTATTCCTTACTACTTCTCCATTTTCATTCAATTTGTTTCAGAACACCCATTTAGAGCCAATCACATTTTTGTTCTCGGTTCTAGGAACTATTTCCCATGTCTGATTTTTCTCTATCTGTTGCAGTTCCTCTTTCATAGCTCTCATCTAACTTTCATCTACACGTGCTTCTTTTATAGATTTAGGTTCTATTTTAGAAAGTAAACACAAATTTACCTCAGCTACAACTCTACTTCTTGTCTTCACACCATCACTCTTGTCTCCAATTATTTGATTTCCTGGATGATTCTTTTGTACATATTTAAGAGTCCTAGCAGCAAGTTCTGGTTCATCCTCTTTTTCTTCTTCTTCCACTTGTTCCTCTTCTTCTTTCTCTTCTTCTTTTTCCTTCTCCTTATTTTCTTCAGGTATATGTCCACAAATAGGATCATCAGGTTCAACTTCACTTATCTCAATAGGTCTACATATGTCTTCATCAACTTTCACATTAGCACTTTCAATTATTTTTCTCAATCTTTCGTTCAAGCATTTGTATGCGTTGCTAGTAGTAGAGTATCCAAGAAATATTCCTTCATCACATCTAGCATCAAACTTTCCAATATTTTCATCATCTCTTTTAATATAGCATCTTCTTCCAAATACCTTAAAATATTTCACAGTAGGAGTCTTATTAGTCCATAACTCAAAAGGTGTCTTTTTGTTGTTGTGTCTAATCTGAACTCTATTAAGAAAATAAGCAGCAGTATGTATCGCTTCTCTCCATTACACATTTGGTACATTAGACTCTTTCATCATAGTTCTAGTGGCTTCTTGAACTATCCTATTTTTCCTTTCAACAACTCCATTCTACTAAGGGGTTCTCGGAGCAGAAAATTGTCTCTTTATGCCATGCTTCTCACAAAATTCATTAAATTCACCAGAAGTGAATTCACCACCTCAATCAAATCTCAAACACTTGATTTTCATATTTACTTCATTTTCCACTCTCGCCTTGAATACATTAAACCTATCCAGGGCCTGATTCTTTTCTCTGAGAAAAGCAACCCAAGTCATTCAAGTATAATCATCAATAAGCAACATAAAGTACCTGTCTCCATTTAGGCTTCCAGTCCTGGTAGGACCACAGAGATCAGTGTAAATCAACTCTAGAATTTCGGTTGTAGAATGTTCTTTTCTCTTAAAGTTGCATCTTTTTTCCTTCCCTAATTAGCAACTTTTGCACATTGCATTAGCAGATCTTGTGATTCTAGGCAATCCTCGAACCATCTCTTTAGCATTGATCTTGACTAGGTTATCAAAGTTCACATGTCTCATTCTTCAGTGCCATAGCCAACTTTCACTGATTTGAGATACAAGGCAATGACCATCAACTCCCTTCAACTAATAGATGTTTCTATGAGTTCTTCTTCCAGCTACAATCATATCCCCCTTTCCAGATCCTTTTATGATTTCACAGGTATTGTTCTAAAACACAAGTTTAAAACCATTGTTGCACATTTGACCAACACTCAAGATTATGTCTCAAACCCTTCATATAATATACATCATTAGTATTATGCACTCCATCAAAACTAATTGAACCTTTACCACAAATATTAGCTCCTAAATCATCACCGAACATGACAAAACCACCATCATATTTCTCAAGTTTAGTGAACTTACTTGTATCTCCAGTCATGTGATTAGAACATCCACTGTCAATTACCTAGTAGTCTTCATCCTATCTTGCATGAAAAGTGGTAACCAAAGTACCTTCCCTCATATTCTTCTTAACCTCCACAGCCATCTTACACTTTTTCCAGAGTTAGTGGATACAGATTTATTTTCCAAAGCTAAGAATAAGCATTCACTATCATCAACCTCATTATTGGATTTGTCATTAGAAATACCTACCTCTTCCTTAACATAGTACAACTTATACCTTTTATCCTTCCTATCCTTATCCTTATAATCCTTGTTCTTCTTATGTGTACCCCCATTCGGACATCTCAAAGCATAATGACCAATGTTACCACAACTAAAGCATTTAAAGGGTAACATACCTTTATATTTTCCAGTGCCTTTCTTCAATTTCCTGGTGAAGTTTGCTTCCAACTATTCATCATCACTATTCGGTTCTTCAATCTTCAATGCCTTGAATGTCATTTTCTTCTTCTCTTTTGTCTTTCCATCTTTCTAAAACTTTCTTATCTCAAATGCTTGCAAGGTGTCGAACAACTCTTCTAGAGTCTACTTCTTAGGATCATGCATTTCTTCAATAAAACAGATCTTGTCATTGTAACATTCTAGTAATGTGATCAAGATATTTTCGATTATATCTTCATCTGCTAGTTTTCCTCCTTGATTCTTAACATCATTTGCTGCCAGTTCAACTCTCTGAAAGAAACTTGTAAAATTCTTCACCATCTTCCATCTTCAGGTTTACAAATTTATGCTTTGCTACCAACCTCTTTGTCAATTTCACCTTTTCATTTCCTTCATACATGTCTTCCAACTTCTTCCAGACCTCATATGTAGTATCTAGAGAATTAACCTTGACTCACATACTTGGCCTTCTAATTTTCTTCATAAGTAGAGATCCCATCTGTCGAATTAACACCACTGGACGGAAGTGCATACTTGTTCTCAACAACCTTCTAGGTCTTAACACTGCAAATCGCATACTTTGCCTTCTCATTTTCTTCATAAGTAGAGATCTCATCTGTTGAATTAACCACTATTGGACGAAAGTGTATACTTGTTCTCAACAACCTTCTAGGTCTTAAAACCAAGAGAGGTAATGTATCCTCTCATCTATCCCTTCTAGTCATTGTAGTCAGTTCCATCAAAAATAGGGATTGCCAATTTGTGCGCCATTGGATCTTTCTTAAGCGGTTAAGCTCTACACAAGGAACCACAAGCTTTGACACCAATTGTTAAATAGGTGCAGGACAATTGATAGGGGGGTGAATCAATTGTCACACAAATCTATACTTAAAAACTTTATCACTCATCAATTCCTTAACCACACTATTTTGTTATTAAATATGAGCATTAAATACAAATAACATAAAGCAAATCAACACAATGAACACCATATTTTTATGTGGAAAACCCAATAAGGGAAAAACCATGGTGAGGGTTAACTCACAATATAAATATTATAAAAAGGCTCACTTCCCAAAAGAGGACTCACTATCCAAGTACAAAGGCTCACTACCTACAAAAAGGACTCACTATCCAACAGGAAGGCTCACTGCCTACAAATACAAAAGAGAATAAAAGATCCAACACTGCAATTAAAGCACATTCACATGATTATAGAAACCATTATCTCACTGTCTTAAACACAACTCACACACACACTTCTATTCTTATGATTTGTGGCTTACTTTCATCACTTTGCATCACACTGTCATACAAATCTTCACAATTCAACTTGCTTTTATACCATTCTCAACCTTAGAAACATTTACCAAAGTCGGCCACAAACAACGTTTCATAAATTCAAATTAGGTTGGAAACTTGAAATTCCCAAGATGGAAAGGAATAAGAGTGGACCAATAAAATTATTTTCTTGAACCATCTACACACTTCCTTAATTGAATTTTATCCTTAGAATGAAGTGTAAACATCAGGTCAGCCAAACCTAATGAAAACATAGATAAACATCGATGCACATGCTTCCCAACAAGAAGATGACACGCGAATGCCACAACACACTTCATTAAGCACAAGACAACATCTCAGAATCTTCCAGATATATCTGTAGCAAAAACAATAGACTTCAATTACTTAATTCCTTTCACCAATCAGCCCAAACTATGCAAAATCATACAAGAATATAGAAACATGACTTCCTTATTACCAAACTCCAAACCTCTTCACTAGAGCAAAGGAAAGACCTTCACAATACATATCCCAAATCCACACGATCTGAAACAAAATAGCAGAGGACTACGGAGGAGAAACATTTCTCCCAGTCCATAGAAGATCAAAACTTGCCAAACAATCCACATACCGGTGACCAAAACTTCCATGTACCATCTCAACAGAAGCTGAAAGTTAGCATATGTCACCACTAAATCCTTATTAACAATCCTTCAAATCTGCACAAGCATAGGATCAACACAGGAGAAACGCATAGCACATACCGAAGCACGTTCTGAACACACTCAACACCCTAACTTCTCTTCTTTATTTAATTTTCTCAAAAGCACTTGGAAACTCACTGATACTACACAACTAAAACACCATAAAGATAGCTCCATGTACTCATTGCATCTCAGAAGTATCTTAGCTATACATGTACAAACATCAACATACTGAATTGTGTTGACATCAATGACAACACCAATGACAACACCACCAAACTAACTCATATTTGTAACAAATCTATGTTTACTTTCTAAAGTGGAACCTAAAACAATGAGTGAAGCATGTAAAGATGAACATTAGATGAAGGAAATGAAAGAATAACTTATGCAAATTGATAGAAATCAGACTTGGGAATTGGTTCCTATACCAAAAAACAAGAATATAATTGGAACTAAGTGGGTGTTTAGAAACAAGTTCAATGATAATGGAGAAGTGATAAGAAACAAGGCAAGATTTGTATGTAAGGGTTACTCACAAGTGGAAGGTATAGAATTTGAGGAGACGTTTGATCATGTGGCTAGGATGGAAGCTATCAGATTTTTTTTGGAATTTGCAGCATACAAGGACTTTAAATTTTATCAAATGGATGTAAAGTTTGCTTTTTTGAATGGTGAATTGGAAGAAGTTTAAATGGAGCAACCGAAAGTATTTTAGTTGTCAGATCAACCAGATATTGTATATAAATTGAAGAAAGCACTATATGGGTTGAAGCAATCTCCCAGAGCTTGGTATGCAAGATTGGACAAATATTTGATACAACAAGGATTCATAAGGCACAACAAATAGTAATCTTTATTTCAAAATTGAGGAAGAAAAATCATGATAGTGGTTATATATGTGGATGATATTATCTTTGGTAGAAAGGAAGCTATGTGTAAGAAATTTTCTAAAGAGATGGAGAAAGAGTTTGAAATGTCAATGTTCAGGGAGAGGAATTTCTTCCTTGGGCTACAAATCAATCAAACAAATAAAGGGAATTTCATTTCACAGTCTAAGTATGTCAAAGAGATGTTGAAGAAGTTTGGAATGGATGACTCCAAACTAGTATGCACTCCTATGGTGACTGGTTGTAAATTGAGCAAAGATGATGATTCACCTAAGATCTGTTGGTGATTTTTCTAGTAGAACTGAGCAATCCTCTAAGGGGTAGCCAACCCCTATGATGAAGAACTGTTAGGTTAGTGGCCAACACAATGAGCATGGGATTTTAAAGTTCGTACTCCTTCACTTCAGGCTCTGTGAAACCTAGGAGGGTAACCCAATTGCATTTTCATGCAATACAATCAATTAGTAACACATTTATACACAAATTAATTCCTTTTATAGTAGATAAAATCAATTTCACTGAATATTTGGTAGATTTTCAAATGAAGGATTAGCTATCAACTAGGAATTGAAGTTAATTCCACTTCTACTATCCTTGGAGAGATTTTATATTTGAGTATTTTCTTCTCATAAGTCTAGAGCCAGGAGCGCTACTTGTTCATCTTATGTAATATTTTCTGAAAAAATTACCAGTTTCTAATCAATTGGAGCAACGGAGTCAAGTACACAAGAGGATCAGTAATATACAAATTACTGATTTAAGGGAGAAACAAAATATTTTTGTATCGCTTTGCATTTACGAAAACTCACTGTGCAAGAAACATTCACTTCTTAGCAATCCTAAGCCACTCATTACAAATTTTATGACCCTATTCAAGCATTTTAATTAATTCTTTGAATTAAAGCTGAAAACAGAGTAATACAGTCAAATGAAATATTTGAAGACAAATGATAACACCATTAGTATTTCTCATTCATGACTTTGAAATGAACATACATAGGAGAGTATCAACTTCTTGACTAATATTTGTTTCAATATCAGTAATTTCTATAAAATTTGTTTAAGATCATTACATACATGACTTCTTATCCAAGACAAACTACTGGCCTACTTCAAAATTCTATCCTAAGTCCCCTTTCTGAACTTAGCTTTTACCTAGAACCCTATTAAGAATTCAAAATCTGACCTCTCTAATAAGCCCTAAAATCCATTTTATAGGATAAGGGAGCAATAAGCATCAGGATTAATTACATTTACATTTGATTTCATTTGTACAATATTTTGAGATATTCATAGTTTGTTACATGCAATCATTTGAGGAAAATGGAAGAGTAAAAGACCACACTCCACATTCCTTGAATGAAGACACGCCAGCTCCTTGAAAGCCAGAGTTTTTTGTAACTGTGTTGAATCCTCATCCTTGTTGACCTAAGAAGACTCTCCAATAGCACCTCTAGCACAAACTTGTATATTGTCCAAATACAATATATGTGCCACTGAGGTTAACTAGTTTGGCACTTCTCCTACATACCAGCACGAAAACATTCCACCTTAGCACATGAAACAAGAAATCATATGATTGTTGAAGAGGAAAATACTAATAGAAAGGGCATGGTGTCATAAAAAAAAATAGGGCACAATCATCATTCTGAGTCATCAACCTCAGAGGATATTCGCCCGTGTTTTTCTTGTGGTGGGACTGGAGAAACTGTCACCACCTCTCCGTTAGGATTCCTCAATAGTTCCAGGGAGAGGGGATAATAATCACCATCTAATTCAGTGTCACCCTTACTGTTTGAAGGGTTATTAAGAACCTCACATGGAGAATTTCATTCCTTTGGATAGTCCTTATAATGTTCACTCTCCATCCATGCCTTCCTTTTATATTTCACCATCCTCTTTTCTCTGTGTTTGACTAATTCTTCTAAAACTATCTACTCTCCTGGATGGTAATTTTCCTCGATACTAGACTCCTTGAATTTCCCTAATCCTACTCTTCTTTTTGGAATATCAAGAGCTCCATGTATTCCACTTTTATTCTCAAGACCTCCCTTAGGCTCAAACAAACACAACCCCTCAGACTCTTGAATCATTATGGCAGACCTACTTACCTATAATGCCTCCACACTTCTCAAGAGAATTCAATTCCCACACACTTCTTTATCATCCTTCAACCCTCATTCATTGCAAAATGAATTATGACATGGGAAATCACTCAAGTAATCTACATTAAATAGGCAATTTGAAGCATGCAAGATTAATGACTCGAAATCTCCTTATGTGAGCAAGTTGATAACTTATAGCTCAAGATTGAATCTAAGTCGTTGCTTTTAAAGCACTTAAAACTTCATCCATGGTGAGATGAGCCTTATTTTTTTTATTTCCTTAGCAACTTGCTCATAGAAAACAACGATGCCAACTCAAGTGTTGCAATCTGACAATCAGCATGTATCACCAACCTAATCCGTTCTTTCATTAAAAGTACATAAGACTAGTTTTTCTTAGAGGGAAACTTTCTTTATACACTTCATTGCTTATCCCAAATTTTGGTGAAAACATTCATGTGGTGATTCTCAATCCATTGGATTATCCTGCTTTAAAACTTTTTCAATGGTTCTTTAGTCTTCTCGTTGCTTTCCTTTTGCTTTATGCTAAACCTTCAGGATTTTTCCACGTAGCTCATTTCATGCAGTGACCATCACTCATCACTGATCTATTTTGTCTTTTCCCAACTCTATTGGTGACACAAACATCTTGGCGATGATCTTCAACCCTTAGTTCCATAGCCTAACCGTTTGTCACACTTATCCTCCTGTCGTGTATCACTAATTTGAACCTTGTACTAATGCTTCTATTTGTGACAAGAAATGTTGTGATGACACTAGCTTTGGACATGTACAACCTACATAAACCAAACATCACAAAAGACATCGCTCATAGGATCATATCATTTTAGTGAGAAAAATCCTTTTAGAGAACATCCATCGCTTATCACTAATTTAGAACTCAAGTTCTAAAACAAATTAGCAATGAGCGATGAAGTTATAACATAAGGTCTTTGTTCATCACTAATTCTCCTCATATATTTTGCAAGCAATTAGCAATGAGAAGATTTACGACTTTTGATGTCCATCATATATCACTGATGTGATATTTTACATTCAAAATGTATCCGTGATCAAGCGATCACATTGCTCATGGCCATTCCAAGTTTATCTTTTTTATGACCATTAGCGATGAGCAATAAGAACATAAAGACATAAGTATTGCTCATCACTATTATAATTTCAAAAACTTAAAATCCATTAGCGATGAGCGATATTAAAAGGAAAACATCAATCCATCACTTATCGTTACTACAATTTGTGAATTAATGAAAAATCAGCAATGAGCGATATAGCATTGAAGGCCATTAGGTCGTAAGTGGGAACCTTTAAGGTACATTCTCTTTAGTTTGTTCTTAAAAAAGGGGACTCCCTAGGACAATAATTAACTAAAAAACCTCTAAGATATAAAATACAAAGAGTGTAAGGGCTCAAAGATCCTTACCCAATTTTATAAAATAGAAAGGTCTGAACCTAGGCTAGAAAGGGTTGGTTACCAGGTGACAATGAATGACTAAAGATACATTAAAATAACTAGCAATGGGTAATAGGGAGTCAATGGACCAATAGAATATTATAAGCTTTTGTAGATAGCAACCCTATATCCAAATGCAATAAGGGTTTTAACATGGAACAAGGAAAAAATATTTTGAGGGTTCCATCAGGTTGATCATAGAAAATATAGATCTATTATTGGTGGACTGCTATATCTAACTGCTACTAGATCAGGTATCATGCATGCAGTTTGTCTTGTGGCTAGATTTTAAGAAGACCCTAAAGAAACACATGTTGCAGTAGTGAAGAGGATATTCAAATATTTAAGAGGCACTCTGCATTATGGTTTTTGGTATCCTAAGAATACTGATTTCACATTAAGTGCTTATATAGATGCAAATTGGGTTGGTTGTGTTGATGATAAGAAAAGTACAATTGGTGGTGCATTCTTTCTTAGATTTAGATTGGTGTCATGGTTGAGTATGAAGTAGGATTTAGTCTCTTTGTCTATTTTAGAGGCTAAGTATATTGCAATGGTATCATGTTGTGCATAGGTGTTGTGGATGAGACAGACATTGAAGGATATCAAAGTTGTATATGATGAGCCTATTTCTATCTTTTGTGACAATACAAGTGCAATTAACATTTCAATGAATCAAGTGATGCATTCAAGGACAAAGCATATATCTATTAGGTATCACTTTCTAATAGAGAAGGTTATGGAGAATGAGGTTAAGGATCATATTACTGACATATTTACTAAGGCTCTTCCTAAGGACACTTTTGAGTATCTTTGGGAGAGGTTGGGGGTTATTACCCCTCCTTCATTGAACTAGATGCATATGGAGATGCATCAATCTAATGGATCTATGGATTCATTCCTTATCTAGACTAACGTTGGTGGCTACTTCTTAGGGGGAGTTGGTAGTGTCATGTGTTGTCATTATGTTGCTGATTTGATTAGATGTACTCCTAAGGGGGAGTATTCAAAGCAAGTATGTTGGTTCAGTGTCAAAGGGGGAGAATAATGAAAAAAAATTATCCTTTTCTATTGATGTCAAAGGGGGAGAAAGTATCAAGTGAAAAAGTGTAAGGTATCAATGGAGAAAGTTGTGCATAAATTTGTCAAATCATTCAAGGGGAGAAAAGAAAGTGCATTCAGAGTTGTGTTGTCTTTGATGGTTTTTCACATCATGTGTTGACATCAATGACAAAGGGGGAGATTGTTGCAAGTATAAAGGTGTTGTGATTGATGCCAATAGGATGCCTACTAACTGGTATTGTCATTGATGTCAACTGGGTGTTACAAAAGTTGTTGCATGATGAAGATGTCAAGGATATTGAGAAAAATGTGAAAAAGAGGAAAACAGGTTGTGCATGTATAGTTGAGATATTGGGGAAGTTTGTAAGTACATGGAGATATCTTTTGTTGCAATGTCTAGAGATGACTTGGAATGAAGTAATGAGCTGAGATGTGATGAGGTAAAAATAACCTCATCAATATAATGAACTAAATACTTTACCTCACACCTTCCATCCATCTTTACCCTGCCAATTAATTATCTTTAGGATAAGTAATTGCTTTATTTTTCTGAAAAAGTGTACAATATTTATTTCTTGAAATTAGTTGAAATAAGCTAACATGTGTTGACTTAATGGTTTAGTTTTTAAGCATTCTATAAGTCAATTACCACAATTAGTTATCATTCTAGTTGTTAGCTCCCAAAAATGCAGGTGAGATGCATCAAGAGGTTGCCAATCTCTTGGTACATTTCAAGGTAACAAACAAGGCTAAATGAATTAGACCTTCTACTCTTCAGGTGCTACGAGACCTAGGCAGGTGTACCTAAATGGATGAAGCAGACTTGACTTATACTTATTCCTCTCAATGTATTTTACCCATAATGGAAAATGGAAGTGGATAATGTAATTTGGTAGAACTTCTATAACAATATCAGACTAAAACCTAATGTACTCAGCTTGAACAAATGAATGAACTTAAAAAAATGAAAATACAGAGACTAGTTCCTTATTGGGTGTGCAGAGTCAAAAGAAATCTAAAATGAGTAACTTCCTTCTAGAAAGCATCCAAATTGTTTGGCATATATTTTAGTTTATAACTTGTATAAACATGCAAGATTATGACCACCAAGTTCTTCTTAATGATCCAAATGAACTTCCCTGATTACTATGATCAACTAAAAGGATTTAATCTTTTCTTGAAAGAACCAATTAATTAACCAAATAGATACAACAAATGTGCACTGATAAATTGAACATAAACTTGTTATATCAATTTAAATAACCAAAAAACATCAACCTTGGAGACAACTTCAGTAATACTTTCAATGAACACAACAAACAATTGATACCAAAAATGTGCCACCACATTAAATGACTTCATTGATATCTCCATAATTTCAAATGTGCATCATAGTCTAATATTATGACATTCTAATCTACTATATTTTTCTTCTATTCTATCTTGTATTGTATCTTATCTTATTTGTTTCGCTACCAAAATAGATATTTATACATCAAATACTCAAAAGGATGCATCCTTTCAGAAATGTCATATGTTTAAACAATAATAGATTAAAATATAATCAAGCTCTGTTAAGCCATAAATGAATTTTAGATAGGTGATCCAAGTAATCCCAGTGTTCGTGCATATCTACATCTCCTACTGCGTTCCGGATTGTAATCTCCATTCTTACCATCTTCTAATTTTTCTCACACACCTCATCCAATATTTTGTCTTTCATGGTAGCTTTCCTCAAGATTTCTTGCAATATTGACTCACATTCATTTTTCCATCTAGTCATTTATTTTAACTCTCCTTTCTCATCAAAGAATGTTGTCAATTCCTTCCTGGTGGCATTTATCAATCCCTATGCATCCTCTTGCAATTCTTCAGAGAAGTCTTGATGCTTATTCACGAAATGATTTGCAACTTCAATTTCTACACTGTTAGAAACATCCCTCTGGTTTACTTCTTGAAACTTCTCCAGAATCCTTCCATTCATCCTTTCATGTTCTTTTAATGCAGCAAAGTTGCGTGAATGTTTTCCCCGTAGCTTATTTAACCAAGTTGTTAAACTAGCCTGTCTTTTCTTAATTATTGCTACAAGTGCATCATATTTTCCTTGAGAGTAAGCACTTGATCCCTCCCAATGATCCTTTGACTGTGAGCTTTCACCATGAGTGAGCAACCTGGTTGATTTTATTGTAACACCTAACAAATATTTTAGGTGGTCATTTTCCCTCAACATCCTTTCATTATTATTTTTGTACATTTTCCTTTCCTTAATTAGCATTTGAATTTGGGCTTTGTTTAATTTTGAAACATTAATTCCTATTTCTGCAATTGCCACAGGATCAACCTCTCCAATTTTTAGGTTCATAACATGCTCAAATTCCTTCTCAGTATCAATGATAATTGATTTTCTATGAGGCAGATATAAGGCCCAAATCATCAATGACCCTTCATCTGGATTATATTTTGACCCTGCATATACCTTTGTCACCTTTTCTAGGTTGATCTTATGCGTAGCACTACTATCTTTCAAGAAACTATCAAAAACTAGTGCAGAATTAAGATCTAAACTAGGAAAAATCATCACACCAGCAGTTTCCAAAATTTTCCTCCCCTTTTTAGGAGTCATATCTGCCATCTCCTTGTCGACACACATCTTTAAATCGTTCAGCAATTGCTCTATATTACCTGAAGTGATATTATCAACCTTTTCCCTTATTTCTTTTCCTTTTTGCTTGTACAAGAATGCCTTAAACTCTGGGAATTTATAAATTCATCATCTGAAACAAATGATTTGTATTCTACATGCCTTGCATCTGCCTCCACATTTTCTTCAACACTCAATTCTTTGGCAGGGCAGGTATATTGTTGAGTTCTCAATCTGGTCATTTTACTTGGTTGGTTTTGTGGCACATTATCTTCAGATGTATCCTCCCTAGAAGACGACAGCTTTGTATCCTGCAATCCTTGATTATGTATCCTACAATCCTTGATTATATCTTTTGACCACCATCTCTGCTTCTTCCTCTTCCAAATTCTGGATCATGTCATCAAAGTGATAGGGCACATGTTGATACCCTCCAAAGATTATCCTTATTTTAGCAGAATTAATATACCCTTTTGGGTCAAAATTCTTTCTAGGCGGTCCTCTTTTCATATTGTACTATAGTAGTTTATCAAGGATCAAATTGTATCCTTCTTTGGCTAACACAGTAAAATCACCAAAGCGTAATGTACTAGGCATGAAATCCTACTTCCCAAAGGAGCTAAAATTCATAACACTGGAATAATCCATCTGTCTGACAATTTCCAAATATACAATTTTGTTTGGGACTGTTTTTGGAAAAATGAATGGGGCATCTTCAAATCCATAAACTCTAATCATGGTGGCACCCTCCAAGCAATACCAATCTCCCCAATTATGACTATTTGGCCCGTTGAAATATCTTGGCCAAAGAAACCTCTTTATCTCTTCAGATAAAGAATAGTCACATGGATGATTGTACAATTTGTACAATGTCTTCACAAAATATTCCTCAAAATGAACAAAACTAGAATTGGCAAACCTACTGTCCTAGACAGTAGTCCACAATTGAATAGGTAATGTTGCACCTTCTTTATCAAATTGAGAAATTCTCATCTCCTAGGGCCATAACCCCAACTCCTGTCCAAAATATAACACTATGTGCATCAACAATGAATAATGCCTGAGATGAAATATAGAGGCTCCACTCTTTATTGCCATTAATCCAGAATCAAGCCCCTTAAAACTGTATGAGGCATAATCAAATGGTCTAGAGTTGTGGTACTGGATATCTACCGAAATGATCATAGGCACAATTGACATATACTCAAGGACTTCCATTCCCAAAACTTGACCTACTAAGAAATAAGTATACTTCATATAGGGTTCAAATAGGTCAACATGAAAAGGAGGTCCATCACTATCCTATAGAGGAACTGGTTTTCCACCTTGTCTAATCATGTGAATTGGCAACCTCTAGCCCTTATAAATTGTGTCCATTCTCCCAAACTCCATTTCCAATTCTTCACATATGATTTTTTCATTGCAAACCCCTTCCAAATTGAAAACCTCCCCTATTGCATCTTCTGATAAGTGTATTTGTCATTTTCTGGATGGGTCACATATAGCTTTGAGTTTCAGGTTATAATGAACAGCTAATAATTTTACCAATTTTGTATTTAAAAATACATTAGGGCACACCAACTTTCCCAAATTAAGCTTTCATGGGTTGCATACTGGTTCAAAATGAGTTCTCTAATAATAGTGAAAGTTAAACAACTCATACCCTCTTATTGAAGTCCAAACATCTCCTATGAATTTACATTTATCATCCAGTTTATCTACTTTTGCCCTAAGTTGTGCAGATCTTCTGGCTTTAGGTCCAGAGCCAAGTAATTGGTCAATGAGGTCTTGATTTAATCTTCGCTCGGTTCCCTCATGTTATGTCTCAGTTTTATGTTTCTTTCCTTTTGGTCGATTGCTTTCACCATGTTTTCTACTTTTTGATTTTCCTAAGCTAGGGGACTCCATTCCTCAAAAATTACAAAAAAATAAAAATCGAGGAGCTAAGGCACAAGAACTTACTGTATTTTTCTCGAAGCCTTCAGACTGGAAGAATTCCCTGGTTCTTCATTCACCTTTCCAATTCTTCCACTATCAATTCCACACTAATGTTTCCAATTGAATTGTCCTTATTATGCTCTGCCATGCCATTAATGTATTTGCTAAAACACGAGTGCAGTAAGTCCTTTTTTTGAAACTCTCACTGTCACATCATATAGTATTATCGATGAGACATTTTCAAATCTTTGGTGATAACCTTTAACAACGTTCATTAAACCATTCGTCAAAACATCTTGTAGTCTTCCTGACACCTCGAAGTCTCACCGCCTATTGCAAACTGATATCGTTGTGACATTTTGAATCAGGGAGATGTTTCATAGATTACTTTGTGTCTCACCGAGATATGTCCTTTGGTATGTTTTCTGGTTGCTGAGACATATTTACTTTCTTGCCAATAAAATAACATTTGGTGAGACATGGATCGGCAAGACTACCTAACTTCATCCTGATAATTATTGATAGAATCCCCTTATGCTTTGTCAGCAAGACCTAATGCATGTGGTAAGACTTCATCCTGATGACCCTTTGTCTGGCTGACATGTCTCCTTGTGCGTCGGTCGGTAAGACATACATGATTTTTCTATGACTTATTTCGAAGATGACTTTCCTGCCAATAGGGTCTTCTTGTCACCGAGACATGTGTCATCTCTTGCTGATATGAATTATACAATGAAAATATTTAGGGTCAGATGGATTTTATGGGACCACATGACAAAGTATGGTAAAAAATATTATGAAGAGAGGATTTTTATGCTTATGGTAAGGAATAATTTGGAAAATCATGGGTATAAACAACTGTAAAATTTTCAAAATTTTACAGTTCTAACAGTGGCTCCGCCTAGGGATGAATGATTGTGAGATCATTGCAAGGATCTAGATTTCTGGGTGAGCAGACCAAACTTAAGGTGCTAGATCAATTAGCAAGATGGAATGAATGGAAATGAATATGACCCTATACTACTGTGCATAGAAAGACTTATTTTAAAAGAAGGAATATCAGGATTGTCCATGTACTTGCAATTATTGTTCCTTTTATTGCCTAGACTACTGTGCATGGAAGATAAAACTTTGAGAGGATTTTCAAGAGTTGTCCATGCACTAGCAACCCTTAATCCTCTATATTGCTCAAGAGAAAAATAGCTTCAAGAATTTCCCATGTACAGGCAACTCCTATTCTTCACCAGTCATGTTTTGCAAATAATATGAATCTTCACCTTTATTACCAACAACCACAAAAGGTCCCAACCACAAGGCCTCAAATTTCCCATGCTTTCCCTTCTCCTGACACCTTGCATTCCACATCAGTACCAAATCATTCTCCTTAAATTTTTGATCTTTTTCTTTTTTATCAAATAAATACTTCATCTATTCCTGCAACTTCATGTTCTGGTTTTGAGCTACTCTCCTTATCTCATCAAGTTCAGCCAGTTGCTCCATTCTCTCCTCCATAGGTTCTGGAATATCTATATCTTCTTGCAAGATAAACTTGTAAACTGGTAATAGATTTTGTAGAGGCATCCTAGCTTGTGTTCCATATACTAATTCAAATAGGGATTTTCCAATTTCCTTTTTTACAGTGATCCTATCAGCCCACACAACCATTTTCAATTTTGAATCCCAAGCCTTCTTATTTTGACCTAGCATTCTCCTTATAATTTTAAGAAGACTTTTGTTGTTGGACTTTGCTTGTCCATTAGCTTGCGGATGGTAGGGAGCTGCATAAGAAATGGTAATGACATATGTGCTGCAAAAATATTTGAACTCATCATGTCTGAAACACATCCCGTTATCTGTGATTAATCTTAGTGGTGTACTGAACCTGGTAATGATGTTATCCATTAGAAAATTGGTTACAACTTTACTTGTATCTTGTTTGGTTGGGACTGCTTCTACCCATTTGGTGAAATAATCCATGGCTACTAGTATCCACTTATGTCCTCCACTCAATTTCTCTTGTATCTCCCCAATAAAATCAATCCCCCACTGGTGGAAAGGGGCATCAGCCTGCAAAGGTCTAAGTGGTAAAGCTCCCTAATACTTCATTTTCCCAGAAAATTTCTAGCATGCTTCACATCTTCTTACATATGAAAAAGAGTCATTAAAGACTTTTGGCTAGTAATAACCTACCCTAAAAATCTTATGTGTAGTTTTCTTCATAGAATAATGTCCTCCACATACTCCTTCATGCATTTCTCTTAAGACATGCTTAGCTTGTGATTCATCCAGACATAACAACAATATCACATCCTTATTCTTCCAGAATAAATCACCTTCCATGAACACATACTTAGATGCTTGCAACTTTAAAGTTATTTTCTGGCTATCACTTAATCCTTCTGGGCACTTCATGTATTTAAGGTAATGCATGATGTTTGCATACCAATAAGTATGCCCAATGCTTGCAATTGCATTCTCTTCCTCTTCTATGTTACAAATTTGATTTTCTTTGATATTTCCTTCTGCCATTAGCCTAGTCAAACCCTGACCTCTTACCAATTTGGTGATTTGTATTTCCATATCAAACTCTTGGATTTTATTAATCCACCTGCATCTCTTTCTTGTTACCTCAGACTGTGTCAAGATATCTTTAACAGTTGCATGAGGGACATAAGCAATCACCTTAGCTCCAACAAGATATGGCCTAAAAGCCTTTGTAGCTTTTACCAATGCAAATGCTTATTTTTCCATTATATCATACTTCAATTCTACCCCTGCAATGACTTACTAAAAAATGACACAAGTTGTTCATGACCTTCCTCATTTTTCTGTAACATAACAGCAGCTATAGTATGTAACGAAGCAAATGAAAATATTTGAAATGGTTTTGAAAAATCTGGAGACTTAAGGAAAAGGGCTTCCTTGATGGCCTTCTTGATTGATATAAAGGCTTCTAATGCTTTTGTATTCCAATCTATTTTTTTTCCTTTCCTTAACATTTTTGATATAGGCTTAATGATTTTAGCAAAATTAGAAACAAATCTCCTAACAAAGTTGATCTATCCAAAGAATGACTGGATGGCCTTGATAGTTTTAGGGATAGGAATTTTATCTATGGCATCAACCCTCTAGGGATCTATTCTAATTCTCTCCCTTGACACAATATGTCCCAAGATTTTACCTTCTGTGATTGCAAAATGACATTTTTTAGGGTTTAGGCTAATACTATATTCTAAAGCCTTAATAAATATTTTTTCCATATGTTCTACATGATCTTCAACCTTTTTTGAATAAGCAGTAAGGTCATCTTGATATACCACCATGATAGCATTAATCAAGCCTGCGAATGCTACATCCATTGCTCTCTGAAAAGTTGCACCCGCATTCGTGAGACCAAACGACATTCTCACATAAACATAAGTTCCCCATGGAGTTGTAAAGGTTGTCTTATATTGCTCAAATTCTTTGAATTTGACTTGGTTGTAACTAGAGAACCAATCCATCATAGATAACAGCTCGCACCCTGTCACCTTATGTAGTATAGCCTCCATATTAGGTAGAGGATAATTATCTTTTAAGGGATGCTACATTTAAATTTCTAAAATCCACACATAATCTGATATCTTTGTTTTTCTTCCTCACAGGAACTAGGTTTGAGACCCATGTTGAATGCCTAATTGGTTTGATGATACCACTATCTCTGAGCTTTGCCAATTCTTCCTGCATTTTTGGTTCCAATGTTGGGTTAATGGGCCTTTGTTTCTGTCTAAATTGCTTTTCATCTAGTTTCAATGGGATTTCATGTTGAAAAAAATCCTCCCTATATGCCTTAAGGTCCTCATAAGACCATGAAAACACATGTTTATATTTTCTCAATAATGCTATCAACATCCTTCGAATTGTTGGGCTTATTTTCTTCCCTATGTATACATTTCTTGGTGCCATCTTAGTCCCCAAGTTGATCTCCTCAATATCCTCCCTCTTAACTGGTGTCTGCTTCATCAAGGACTGATCACTTCCATCATATACCCTCTCCAATGCCACTAGCCCTTTGGGAAGCTTATTAGTTTTAAGTTGTACAACTTCCTTCCCGAATATTGTCTGTTTCCCATCTACTTCTTCTACAAAGGCATTGAAATCAATTTCTTGGGCTTCATATTGATCTATACAATGAATAAATTTCAAGAGGTCAGTATCATCATTAAAAACCTTCCAACTATATATATTATCAGGCACAGCAAGTCTCATTTTGAACTCAATTTGTGACACTCCAGCCAGTGTAATGTCATCCCTTCTTAGAGCTACATTTGCTAAAAAATATGCCATTATGTTCTTCGACCGATCAACCCATTCAATGGAAAATGCATCAAATATCTCTATTGTGTCCCATACAACATTCCTATATTGCTTTAGTCTTTTATGTTTTGCTGCATTTTTTGATTTAACTTGTGAAACAACTAACTCAGAATCCCCTAAAATAGCTAGCAACTTGATTTTATGTTTTATAGCTATATTCAAACTTGTTAATAAAGCCTCATACTCTACCACATTGTTTGTACATTCAAATGCTAGCAAAAATGAATACTTAAATGTAACTCCTTCAGGTGAAACAAATACTATTCCTGCCCCATTACCTTCTTGGCTACATGCTCCATCAAAGTACATTTTCCATATACCATTGCAATTTTGTGAAACATGCTTTTCAATTGGATCAGTATTGACTAATTCTAGCTAGGCTAGTTCTATCTTAAAATTCCCAAGATCCACATCACAGAAGCAATTGATTTGATCTTGAGGTACACAATCAACAACTTGGTTCATCCTTGGCTCCCTGTACAACTTAACTTCCTGACCATTCATTGGAATTTTTGCATAAGACAAATCAAACTGGACATTTCCCCCAACCGCTGCCATACATTGTCTTGATAGAAGCATCCCAAACTAAGGAGGGGTGTCAATTACTGTTATATCTATATTATAGGCCACTTGAGGATAAGCAGCTAGTTTGACTTCAACATCTTTCATAATACCCACCACAGGAATAGGCCTATTATCCATCGCATAGCACTTCCCTCCATTAGTATCCACCCACATGCCAAGTTGTTTCATAATTACAACTGGCATAATATTTATGGCAGCACCAAAGTCTATCATGCAATTCCTCAACAATTTGTTATTTATAAGTAACGTAGTGAAAAAAGGATCAACTTGTGGGGGATTTGTTAATACATCATTTAAGAAGACTTCTGGGATACTTACTTTCTCTTGCTTATTAATTGTTTTAGTAGCCATCTTATTTTCAAAATTTATATATTTTTCATTTCCATTTGTTATCAATTGAACAGCATTGTCTCTATATTCCTTAATTTTCATAATCTCAAGTAGTGGAACAAACATTTTTACCTGGGATAAAGCCTGAGTGAAGTCAAAAGAGGAACCCTCTGCCTTAATCATTTTCTTTTGCTCCAATGTTTCTCCTTTGTTTTCTTCCTTTTCTCTTTTACTTGATTGATCATTCTTTTGTATTTCTTTGTATAACTCTTTAACTTCCTCCTTTTGGACAAGCTTATGTTTGTTTTTATCATGTTGTTTATTTTCTACTTTCTTCACAATTCCTTGTGTCGCCTTTTGATCTTTTATAAATATTCCCCTGGGGACACATTCTTTCTCATTCACGGTCCTATTTCTTAACCAATACTTGCTCTTTGCTTCTTCAACTACAACAATGGTTAACCTCTCTATCTCCTCTTCGGTGAGTTTCCTCATATTGCATTGAGTAGGCATCTCAACAAAATGGGTTATGTATAATCTTCTTTAGAGTCAAAAAGAACCTGTTGTTCAGCCATGTGGACATTGTACCTCTGATTTGAAACATCGTTCTCATAACCTTCATCTTTTGAAGATGAGTATTTCTCCTCAACATGGTGAAAAGTATTTGAAGTCAAATACACTGTGTGATCTTCTCCACTGTTACCCATTAGCATTCCTTCTTGCATTCTTTGGGCTACAACACAATAATTTGGGGAATGTGGCTTATCACAAATTTCACAAAAATAATTGTTATTAACCATATATGTTCCCTTCTTCCTTAATGATTCAAGAGTTTCTTTATTTCTAGGCCTATCTATTACAGGTTTTCCATCCTTCCAATTTGTATTATAAGGCATGTCATGTAACCTATGCCTCTCATTTTTGTATGTGTTCTCCTGTTTGTATTGATAATTATTGGTTTGTTGAGGAACCCTAGGGTTGTCTCTCTTACTGATTATCCCAACAGCCTTCCTATTGTTTTCAATTGTTAATGCTATCTTTTGGGCTTCAACTAAATCTCTTGGGAACCTATTTCTTAATTCATACCCTGTTTTTGGATCGGACGCATTCAAATAAACACTCAATGATACAGAGTCTGGAAACTTTGATCCAGGAGGTATCTTATTCTATAATTTGTTGAATCTTTGGTTAAAATCATAAATTGAGTCATTCTGATTTTTTCTAAATCCGCATTAATTCATGAAGAGCAACATCTAGTGCACTTAGATTCTCATATTGCTTGAGAAATCAATCTTGAAATTCTTGGAGAGAATTAATAGAGGCTATTGGTAGGCTGTTGAACCAATCCCTAGCTTCTTCAATAAGTGACATCATAAATAGCCTCATATGTAAATCCTCATAAGGCACATCCAAATCTTGAATGAAAGCATTGAAACTCCTTAAATGATCTTCAACAGTAATTGCACTACTCACTGTAAACTTAGGAACCAGACTTCTCTAGCTGCCATCCATAGGGTAAAGGTATAATTGAAACCCTGTCAAGTCAAATTGTATGATCATTGTTATATATTGATGAGGGGGAGGGTTAGGTGGGTACTGATACTGGTACATGGGATTGTTGTATTGTGTATCATGATGTGGCACATAATGTTGACCAGGAGGTGGTTGTGTATTTGTATATTCTAGGGGAATATGCAGTGGATGGTTTGGCTATTTGTATTGATTTCCTATCTAATTGTGAGGAAATTTTGATGGATCATAAGGCCCTGCATTATTATTTCCCTGCTTATGAGGTGGTATATACTTTGAAAAACCAACTGTTTGAGCATTAATTTGGCCTTTCTGCAATTTGATGTCTCTAATTGCTTGTATCATTTGGGCTTTCTCCTATTCATCTTTTAATCTTTCTAGATCCTTTTTATGAAACTCAAACTATGCTTTTATTTGTTCATGAGTTGAGAATTCATGATTTTCTTGAGGATTTACATGATCAATGGACTCATTTTGGTTACCCTCCATTCTTTGATCATATTCTTGTTGATATCCGATTCGTTCAACTTCAATTTTAGCCTCAAACTCAGCCTATTTCTAAGGATCATAAAAAGGATTTCTTTGTTCCTCAGGGGTACAAGGTTCTACACTTGAATTATCTTTCCATGTATCATAATGATCATATGTTTCACAATGTGATCTTGGCGCTTTGTCTTTGTTAGTTATGCACATGTCCTCATTTATCTTCTTACCCTCATCAACCTTATCATCCTTGTGTGTCCACTTACTATTACCAGCAAGACCTCCATTAGGATGCCCCTTATGTTGGGATCTTCTACCATTCATGTTGCAATGTTTTCATCAGAGTTGCCACTAACTTTCTTAAAAGTGAGAAAGTGTTTGTTATTTCTTATTCCCAGCAGAGTCTATACAAGATTTCTGACTCTATAACTAAGACCCTGATTTTGAGTTAACTCCCTAGCGGAGTCACCAATTTGTTAGCTCTCAAAAATGCAGGAGAGATGCCTCAAGAGGTTGCCAATCTCTTGGTGCGTTTCAGGGTAACAGACAAGGCTAAATGAATTAGACCTTCTACTCTTTAGGTACTACTAGACCTAGGCGGGTGTACCTAAATGGATGAAGCAGACTTGACTTATAATTATTTCTCTCAATGTATTATATCCACAATGGAAAATGGAAGTGGATAATATAATTTGGTATAACTTCTATAACAATATCATACTAAAACCTAATGTACTCAGCTTGACAATTTAACAAATGAATGAACTTAAAACAATGAAAATGCAGAGACTAGTGCCTTATTGGGTGTGTAGAGTCAAAAGAAATCTAAAATGAGTAACTTCCTTCTAGAAAGTATCCAAATTGTTTGGCATATATTTTAGTTTATAACTTGTATAAACATGCAAGATTATGACCACCAAGTTCTTCTTAACGATCTAAATGAAAATCCCTAATTACTATGATCAACTAAAAGGATTTAATCTTTTCTTGAAAGAACCAATTAATTAACCACATAGATACAACAAATGTGCACTAATAAATTGAACATAAACTTGTTATATCAATTTAAATAACCAGAAAACATCAACCATGGAGACAACTTCAATAATACTTTCAATGAACACAATAAACAATTGATACCAGAAATAGGCCACCACATTAAATGACTTTCATTGATATCTCCATAATTTCAAATGTGCATCATAGTCTCATATTATGACATTCTAATCTACTATATCTTTCTTCTATTCTATCTTGTATTGTATCTTATCTTATCTATTTTGCTACCAAAATAGATACTTATACATCAAATACTCAAAAGGACGCGTCATTTCAGAAATGTCATATGTTTAAACAACAATAGATTAAAAGATAATCAAGCTCTGTTAAGCCATAAATGAATTTTAGATAGGTGATCTAAGTAATCTCGACGTTTGTGCATATCTGCATCTCCTACTGTATTTTGGATTGTAATCTCCATTCTTACCGTCTTCTTGTTTTGCTCGCACGCCTCATCCAATGTTTTGTATTCCACGGTAGCTGACCTCAAGATTTCTTGCAATATTGACTCACATTCATTTTTCCATCTAGTCATTTCTTTTAACTCTCCTTTCTCATCAAAGAATGTTGTCAATTCCTTCCTGGTGGCATTTATCAATCCCTATGCATCCTCTTGCAATTCTTCAGAGAAGTCTTGGTGCTTATTCACAAAATGATTTGTAGCTTCAATTACTACACTGTTAGAAACATCCCTCTAGTTTTCTTCTTGAAACTTCTCCAGAATCCTTCCATTCATCCTTTCATGTTCTTTTAATGCAGCAAAGTTGTGTGAATGTTTTCCTTGGAGCTTATTTAACCAAGTTGTTAAACTGGCTTGTCTTTTCTTAATTATTGCTACAAGTGCACCATATTCTCCTTGAGAGTAAGCACTTGATCCCTCCCAATGATCCTTTGACTGTGATCTTTCACCATGAGTGAGCAACCTGGTCGATTTCATTGTAACACCTAACAAATCTCTTAGGTGGTCATTTTCTCTCAACATCCTTTCATTATTTGTTTTATACATTTCCCTTTCCTTAATTAGCATCTAAATTTGGGCTTTGTTTAATTTTGCAACATTAATTCCTATTTTTGCAGTTGCCACAGGATCAACCTCGCCAATTTTTAGGTTCATAACATGCCCAAATGCCTTCTCAATATCAATGATAACTGATTTTCTATGAGGCGGATATAAGGCCCAAATCATCAATGACCCTTCATCTGGATTATATTTTGACCCTACATATACCTTTGTCACCCTTTCTAGGCTGAGCTTATGCGTAGCACTACTATCTTTCAAGAAACTATCAAAAACTAGTGCAGAATTGAGATCCAAACCAAGAAAAATCATCACACCGGTAGTTTCCAACAATTTCCTCCCCCTTTTAGGAGTCATATCTACCATCTCCTTGTCGACACACATCTTTAAATCATTCAGCAATTGCTCTTCATTACCTGAAGTGATATTATCAACCTTTTCCCTTATTTATTTTCCTTTTTTCTTGTACAAGAATGCCTTAAACTCTGGAGAGTTTATAAATTCGTCATCTGAAACAAATGAGTTGTATTCTACATGCCTTGCATCTGCCTCCACATTTTCTTCAGCACTCAATTCTCTGGTAGGGCAGGTATACTATTGAGTTCTCAATCTGGTCATTTTACTTGGTTAGTTTTATGGCACATTACCTTCAGATGTCTCCTCCCTAGAAGACAACTTTTTATCCTGCAATCCTTGATTATATCTTTCGACCACCATCTCTGCTTCTTCCTCTTCCAAATTTTGGATGATGTCATCGAAGTGATAGGGCACATGTTGATACCCTCCAAAGTTTATCCTTATTTTAGCAAAATTAATATACCCTTCTAGGTCAAAATTCTTTTTGGGTGGTCCTCTTTTCATATTGTACTGTAGTAGTTTATCAAGGATCAAATTGTATCCTTCTTTGGCTAACACAGTAAAATCACCAAAGCATAATGTACTAGGCATGAAAACCTGCTTCCCATAGGAGCTAAAATTCATAACACTGGAATAATCCATCTATCTAACAATTTCCAAATATGCAATTCTGTTCGGGACTATTTTTGGAAAAATGAATGGGGCATCTTCAAACCCATAAACTCTAATCATGGTGGCACCTTCCAAGCAATACCAATCTCCCCAATTATGACTAATTGGCCCATTGAAATCCCTCGGCCAAAGAAACCTCTTTATCTCTTCAGATAAAGAATAGTAACATGGATGATTGTACAATTTGTACAATGTCTTCACAAAATATTCCTCAAAATGAACAAAACTAGAATTGGCAAACCTATTGTCCCAAACAGTAGTCCACAATTGAATAGGTAATGTTGCACCTTCTTTATCAAATTGAGAAATTCTCATCTCCTGGGGCCATAACCCCAACTCCTGTCCAAAATATAACACTATGTGCATCAATAATGAATAATGCATGAGATGAAATATAGAGGCTCCACTCTTTATTGCCATTAATCCAGAATCAAGCCCCTTAAAAATGTATGAGGCATAATCAAATGGTCTAGAATTGTGGTATTGGATATCTGTTGAAATGATCATAGGCACAATTGACATAAACTCAAGCACTTCCATTCCCAAAACTTGACCTACCGAGAAATAAGTATACTTCATATAGGGTTCAAATAGGTCAACATGAAAAGGAGGTCCATCACTATCCTATAGAAGAACTGGTTTGCCACCTTGTCTAATCCTATGAATTGGCAACCTCCAACCCTTATAAATTGTGTCCATTCTTTTGAACTCCATTTCTAATTCTTCACATATGATTTTTTCATTGCAAACCCCTTCCAAATTGAAAATCTCCCCTATTGCATCTTCTGATAAGTTTATTTGTGGTTTTCCATATGGGTCACATATAGCTTTGAGTTTTGGGTTATAATGAACAGCTAATAATTTTACCAATTATGTATTTACAAATACATTAGGGCACACTAGCTTTCCCAAATTAAGCTTCCATGGGTTTCATATTGGTTCAAAATGAGTTCTTCGATAATAGTGAAAGTTAAAAAACTCATACCCTCTTATTGAAGTCCAAACATCTCCTATGAATTTACATTTATCATCCAGTTTATCTACTTCTACCCTAAGTTGTTCAGATCTTCTTGTAGACATGTAAAATATACTAATTGGCATTGTGCATCTAATCTTGACTTACTAACATCGTTTCTTCTTGAATCATCCCTCGGTCTAACTATTTAATCAAGTCTCCTTATTTGATTAAATTCATCAACATTCCTCTCTTAATTGAATAAATTATTTTATCTAATTAAGTCAATCTCTTTTGTTAATTAAATCAATCCATATGATCTAATTATCCCTATTTAATTAAATAATCAATTTATTTGATTAAATCCCTAAAGTCTATCTATTAAATTAAATAAAGTAAAACCTTATTTGATTTAATCTAGCATCATCTCTTTTAATTAAATAAATCAAAATCCTTATTCAATTAATCTCTTATCATATTCCTCTCTTATCTGATTTAAATAAATCCATAAATTTGAGTCAAATAGGTCACATCATCTAACCTCTCTCATTAAATTAATTAACCCTTGATTAATTTAATCTCATCTCATGTCTCATCCTCTAGATAATGCAAGTTGCACATGAAAATAGATTTAATTCATTTATTAAATCTCTATTTCCCTCATAATGGCATCTTTTGGAATATTCTCTCAATTTGAATTAAAAAAACTCCAAGTTAACATGTGCATCCAACAAAGCAATAGTTTCATCTTATATGTCCTTTGCCTTGAGCCAAGTGACATTTATTACATTTTCCCTTCCCCCTCACAAGTCATTTCAACAAATTTGAAATTCAAAAATAAGCATTTATGGGTACAATCCCTAAATCTTGCATCCACTCATGGTTGGACAAGTGGCATCATGCCATTAGATGAATGTTATTCCCATATTTCTCTATTTTGGACATTCATCCATCTTCTCATTCTATAAATGAAGAGATCATCCTTCATTTGATCCATCCACAATTTGATTAAACTTACTATACTCAAATACATCTTCAAGCATTTGCAAGATTCATCCATCCATAGCTAGGTTATGCAGGTTTTTCATCATGGAGCACATTTGAATCTTCACAAAGTGGATCAACCCTCATCATTCATCAACATTCATCAAGCTTGCATCATTGGAGTTGGGAAAGGGCTAGTTTTCACATCAAATTGGCATCAATTCCCCCATGGGATCAAGAGTTTGCACATTTAATTAGGATTGAATATATACTTTCTTGTTTTACTAAGTTCTTCATTGTTTTCTTTCCTATTTTGAGTTTGTAAATGGATTTCATGGGGAATCCTTGTTTTGGCTTGCAATCTTTAACTTAATGTGTTTATTGGTTGTGTTTTGCAGGTACCAAGACTAGGGTTCACACATTTGGTGCTAGGAGGGCTTGATATCATTCTTTCTCACTTTTTCCCAAAATTTTCATGTTTTTTCTCACACACAGAAAATTTCAACATTGGGAGCTCAATGTCGCTATTTTGACGCTGTTGTCACTTCAGTGTTGCTATATAGCACCGCGGGAGATTCAAAGTGTGACGTTGTACTCGTCCCACCAAGAAAATTTGAATTATAAACTCTGCCGCTAGACTTGTCAACTCGTAGGAAGTTTCAAAATTTTCAAACTCCGACGCTGGAGGGGAGTAAAAAGGAGAATTTTAATTTTAGCATATGCCTTTTGATTTATGATTAATTTGTCTTCTGTTTTCTACTTTTTTGTCTCTGTATTTTCTAGAATCTGACTGGTTTTTCCTCCTTGTAGGTTGGAAATTGAAATTGAAGAAAGGAGAAGCATGAGGAGGATGTTTCATCAAATCAAAGTGTTTTTAAACACTTTAGTGTTTGTTTAACACTTTGTTAATAAATTGTTATGACTTCTTCTTTAGGACACTAATTTCATTTGGGTTTAAAAAGAATCTTTCAATTTCTTCTTGCAAAGGCTAAAATGAACATTAGGACCACAACACACTAGAGTTTGTTTCTTTGGATAAAAAATTGAACAAATGTCTTTCACTTGTCTTTTGGTGCTTAAAAAGAACTCACATTTTGCTTTGTGGATCTAAAAATAACAAGTGCAACTTTGTTTTTCATGAAGGCTTAATTAAACTAAAGGCATTGAAAAGGGATGTATGTGCTTCTCTCGCGCTTTATAGCAATCTTGAGAATCAAAAGGCCTTTTTCATGACTTTAGGGTGAGACAAAGCAATCACCTCCACACTTCGACTTAGGTTTAAAATTGAACAAGATCTTGTGTGAGTGTGAGTGGGGGCATTATCGCGTATATTCTTTCTCTTTGTTGCCATCAAAGATTAATCGAGTTACGGATTTTGTCTTTTCTCGCGTTTGTTTATCCTAGAGGGCCTGCCTTGGGGAAAAGGTACTCACCCAAGGGAACGACTCAACTGGTAACACTCTAAAGCCAAGAGTATTTCCAACCAGGATATAAATGTGGATATTGGAAGAAACGCCAATATCACGTGGTTGATTCCAACGAGATGGATCCGAAAGGGGACTCTCACCGTATGGGTCAATCTCCAAGAATGGAAATTCCTTATTAAAACCCATGTGCTAGAATTTTCCAAAATCCTTAATCTATTTGTTGGTGCAAGAATGGTCATTCTGAAGCCACCCCACACTTTTATGGTCTTTTAGTAGAAATGGAAAGCATGCCATGGGAGTTTCATGGGTGTTGATGCTTGGTTGCCCCATATAAGTGAGTGTCGTGGAGGGGAGCCAGTGGGGTCAAGCATCTAACCATTCACTAAAGATAAGCGTAGCTGGACTTGTCCAAGTGGGAATCCAACAAATATTGTCTTACACATCCATAGGGTTGTACTTATTCTTGGGTTACAAAATGCATTGCTTGATCGAAAACATCTTGGAAACAAACACTTAACATTATCATCCAAATTTCAAACCCTTTTGGAGACAAATGCAATTGACTCAATCCATATGTTATTGCTTTCCCTTGGGATTTGTATCCTTGGAGGTTCCTAAACATTGGATTACATCTCGATTTATCTCCTTAAGTAAACAATAGGTAAACCCTTGCCTTAAGTTCATCAAATTTCCACCTAACATACTTTGTGGGGTTTGAAGAAATTAAGACAATGGACATCTTAGTTTGAAAATTTAATCAAAGAAAGTGTTTTTGGTAAAATAAATCCATTAATTAAAGATAAGAAAAAGGAACTTTCATATGTGTTGAAGCCTCACAAATTCTCAAAGAATCCAAAATCCCAAAAACAAAGGTCATTGGTTCAAAATCAGAAAATGTGTGAAATCACTTCTTGGTTATAGGAAGCATTTGCATGTTCTTCAATACCTAGGTCTAGATAAACAAAGTGTCTTTTTAGGTTCATCTTAGGATCAAAGAAAATCAAAATATTTTCATATATCCTCCAAAACATCAAACATCATCTCACCATCACTTTTTGGAAAATCTTGAAACCATCCTTAATACTAGGCTTTTTGGCAAAATCAAAATCATTGAGACTAAATCCTTGAAAACTTTATCAAAATAACCTTTGGCTAGGTATGTGTAGATGCATCATTTTGCATATACTTAGTCAAAGTTATCAAAATCATCTTGTTTAGCTTAGTATATGTAGATGAATCCTTCTTCATATGCTTGGTGAAACAATCATCTTGTTTTAATAGGTGTGGGTAGATGCATCCTTCTCCCTGCACGTATTCAAATTACCATCTTTTGATCAAATCTATCCCTTAAGATCTTAGGTTCTATTTGTTCAAAATAAAAATCAAAATAAAGGACAAATCCCAAACCCAAAATCAAATCAAAATCAAAGTCCGAAGCACATCCAAAAGTCCTAAAAGCTTAGTATCTCTTTCAAGATTTACCAAAAGATCATAACATTTGCATCATCCATTCTTTGCATTATCACCATATCACCTTTGGATCCTTAAGATATCCCAATTTTTTTCTACTTTGGACATAAAGTAAAGATCAATCCAAAGAATCAAGAGATTCACTTCCCAAAATTCTTGAAAATTGATCCTCGTTTTATGGTTCAAACTAGATCTCAATACAAGAAGAGCATGGAAGCCAATAAAGAAACACCTGCTTCAAGTGATCTTAGCCAAACAAACGTTGAAATGAATCTCGCCGAATCAAGCAATCCTTTGACCATCTCGTCATCACAAAATCCGCACGAGGAAAACCAAGGAGAGGATCTTACCTTTGGAATGTCTCACGAATAAATAACTGAAATGCTCCAAAATCCAGACAACCATAAAATCATCAACATCATGATGAGACTTAACCATTCGTTATACATGCTTGAATTAGCAAAACAAGGGGCTAAACTACCTTCAAGATTTTGATGTGAGTACCATAGTGGAGATGTCATTTCCTCCAATCTCATCCACCATTCCCATTTCATCTACACCCCCATCCCAAAACACCAATAAAAAAATTTCGCAAATCATGACATCTTTTGCTCTGACCCAACCTAACGTTAACAAGGGAAATGCACTCCTCAAAGCTATTCAAGCAGACCCCCTTGTTAATAATAAAAACTTGGATGCAAATACCACTGTGGAACAAAACATAATAGAAGACCCATTACATAACAATGTTCCTCTCACTTTCCATCATGATCCATCATCAACATTTTTTCGTGCAACACCTCAAACTCCTCTCCTCACAAATTTGCAAGAGGAAGGAGATGTGTTCGGACCAGGGGGCATCTTTGACATCACAACATCTTCACAAGAACTTGCACCCCTCACATTTCTACCTCTTCCACCATTACCATCATCCACATCACTTCTTGGTTTAGGGTTTCCTCCTCTACCAAGTATCAATCAAACCAATATCAATCAAAACATTATGCCAAACGCCCAAAATTTGTCATCGATATTGCAACAACAAATGACAAAAGCACAAACAATTGCAACATCATCAAAAACCCCCTTAACATCACAAAGCATGATCTCTCAAGGACCAACTACAACACCATCTATCACACAAAACACCAGCACCACCTCCACAAACACCATTCCAAATCCACCACCACCACCAAGTACCACCACATCAAGTCAATACAACGCCGCATTGCAAGCTACTTTTCAAAAGGGATACCAACAAGTTCAGAAACAAAAAGCCGAACAACTAGCTACTCAGCAAGCTACTCAAGTTGCACAAGCTGCCCAAGCAGCACAAGCCGCATTACAAGTGCAACAACCCCAAGCATTATTGCAACAACAACAACAACAAGAAGCCGCCCAAGCTATGCAAGTATTACAAGCACAAAAGGTAGCTCAAGCACAAGCTCTATTACAACAACAAGCAACACAAGCACAAGCAGTGCAAGCACAAGCTCAAGCTCAGGCACAACAAGCCCAATATCAAGCACAACTTCTTGCACAAAGACAAGCAACGCAATGGCAAGCATATCAACAAGCAATAAAGCAATATCAAGAACAACAAGAAGCAGCCAAATTGGCAGCCCAACAACAAGCGTTGTTGGAACAACAACAAGCGTTGTTGGAACAACAACAAGCGCAACAACAAGCACAAATCTTAGCGCAACAACAACAAGATCAATAACAGGCATTGTTCATAAAAAAGCAGGTGGAAGCCTACCTAGCTCGGAAAAACATACATATACCATCAAACAGCGCACTGACCAACCCACCCATCCAAGCCATAATTGAAACACTCCAAAACACTTTCATACCACCCCCTGATCCACAAAATGATGTGACAACACAAATCAGGCTACTCTCGCAACAAGTGCTCAACCTTCAATCAGGACAAACAACGAAGACACCAAGCAACTTGTGTCCTTATCCATTCGATAGGAGCCTAGTAATGAAACTGTTCCCTAAGGGATTTGAGATCCCCAAATTTGACAAATATCGAGGGACGGGAAACCCTGAAGATCACATCAGGGAATTCCAGGTTCACTGCATGGAAGTCGCATATGATGATACTTATCTGATTTGGCTATTTCCTAAGAGCTTGGCAGGCCACGCTATGGAATGGTTCTCTCACTTACCTTCAGGCATTAGAACATTTCAAGAAATCATAGACGCATTCCTTAAAAACTATGCATGCAACATTGCAATCGATGTTAGTCTAGAAGAACTCCCAGCTCTAAAACAAGGAAAGGGTGAATTATTCACTTCATTCTTACAACAATGGCGATCCAAGGCCAATCAGAGCAAATGGACCATTCCAGAAGAACAACAAGTTTGCACCATCATCACCAACCTTGAGGACCGCTTAGCATTTCATCTCAAGGTTTAGGGCATCACCACATATGATCAGTTGATTCTCAAGGCGCTCAGCATCGAAAGAGCCCTCATGACTCAACCCGCAGGATCAACATCATACCCTGAACAAAAAAACAACCGCCCACCATCCAATTATAATGATAAACCTCACACGTGGGCAAGGAACAAAAATATTACTAATGATGGTGTCGTCGATGCCAAAGTGGTCATCAATGCTCCTCGCCAACATACACCCGCACCACAAATCCAAATCCAACACCACAACAATCATCATACAACACAACAACCAAACCACAACAATCCAACAATCAACAATCTCACTGACCAAAGAGGACCACCCCAATGCAAGAGTTATCCCAAACGAAATTATACCACTTTGGGGGAACCACTTGAGGACATCATGAAAAAGCTTATAGACGAAAAACTCATCAAAGCACCTACATTTGAGAATTACCAAGAACTGGATGTGAAACCTCCTTGGTATAACGAGAATCAACTTTGTGAATTTCACAAAATCAAAGGCCATACCACAAATAGTTGCATGAGATTGAAAAATATCATTCAAGATCTCATCGATAAAATAATCATAAACGTGGAACAGCCTACAGGAAGTTAGGATCTTAAGATATACATAAATCCTATGCCAAATCATGGCAATAAAGGCAATAAAAAAGATAAAGGGAAAGATACCCACACAAACGTAAATCATGTGTATGAAACAGTTGTCTCATCCCTAGATGAAAGCTGCATGGTCATTACTATCAAGGGCACCTATGCTGAAGATTGTGGAGTCACCACAAGAGGCGGTAAAGTAACCATTGTAGGATCATCCTAGCAAATAGAGTCCCTGCACCTAGATCTATTCCTAATGGCTATAATGTCCTAGACCAACTCAAGAGAATGCCAGCGCAAATCTCCATCATGGAGTTAAAAATTTCAACTGCCCATAGGAAAATATTTGAAGAAGCCTTGGCCTCATCCACTATCCCTGCAGATCTCGATGCAGAGCAATTTCAAGCTATGGTCGGAAACATCATTACGCCTAATCTCCTAACATTCTTTGACCAAGATTTCCCCACTCAACCATCTCACAAACATGCACTTCACTTGGAAGCCATAGTACATAAGAGCAAAATCAAAAGGGTCTTGGTGGATGGAGGCGCTGGTTTGAATATCTGTTCTCTCAGCCTCATCAAACAGTTGAAAATATCAGAAGATTCCATCAACAAAGGGAAAGACATCACGATAAGAGCATATGACGATCAATAAAGAGTGTCTCAGGGCACAATCAAACTCCCTATCCAAATAGGACCAACTCTCATGGAAACCACTTGTCAGGTCCTAGACCTTGACTTGCCATATAATATCCTCCTAGGACGTCCATGGATTCATGCGATGAAAGCAATAGCATCCACTTTCCACCAATGTGTGAAATTCACACATGAAGGGCAAGAAGTTACTATTCATGACGATCCCGAACCTTTCTCATACTACAAAAATCTTGAAGCAAAGTATTACAAAATCCCCCAAGTACCAAAAAATGATGAGGGCCCATCCACACGATACATAGATCCTACCACTCTCGCATCCACTTCTGAGATAGAGACACCCGCCATTCCCACCATCTCTGACATTAAGCTCATCATCCAGGATGACGATTGTGGAAGCTACAAGCTCCCTAATAATGCTTTTGTGATAGGAGAGTTACCACAATCTCCTAGGTCACGGGTACGTCCACAACAAAATCAAGCTTCCACATCACAAACATCTCCCGACGACTATCCTGAATTCACAAGCTGGGGAGACCTTGGCCAGGAGATCATTGAGGCAGATCCATCGCATATGTTATATCAAGATGAAAGACCAACAACTAACTTACCAATGGATGAAAGAAGCAAGGGTCTGCAAATGATGCTCGCAATGGGTTACAATAGAAATCAAAGACTGGGAAAAAACGGCAATGGGCTCATAATACCTATCATGTCGGAGACGCGACCAATAACAAACCTTGGCCTTGGATGTACCCCTCTGAGTATAACCATACGTGGTCAAAGTCCTCCAGTTAGAATGGTTAATATTTCTCCTCAACCAACCGCAGCAGAAGTACGCTTACCGATATCCACAGATAGAGACATACATAACTTCACAACTAACATTTATAATAGTAGTGATGATGAGGATGTCATGACCAATCTACCTAGGTTATTTGAGGATACCGCCCTTTGCATGATTAATACCATGTCCTTTGAACCAAACCACCAAGATCATGAAATCTGCTTAGTATACCCCCAATTGATCGACTATGACCAACGAGGACCATCAGTTCTTGATGTATTTGACAATGATGAGGCACTCTCAGAATTCATGGGATTACGGGATAACATTCCAGATGATGATCATAAAGCAGGGTTTATAATAGAGCTGGACACACATGCTTATTATGGGGAAACGATTGAATCCCTCAGTCACAAAAGTGATAAATTAAGAATAATATCCAAGTCTCTAAGTGAAAACCACACTGTGGCACTCTCTGACAAGAAAAAAGTAAAAAGAAAGGACACATCCAATGATGAAAACCTCTCTAAGGCACCTGTGGATGGGGGATTCAATCTTCCCTTAAGAGCTCTTCATTAGGAAAAGTCAACAGTCTTGGCAAAAAAATGCAATCTAGTCAACCTAGGAATAGAAGAGATTCCACATATCACATTCTATACAGAATCACTATTATCAGAAGAGCAAGAGATCCTAGCAGCCTTCTTAAGGGAAAGACAAGTAAACTTCACATGGAGTTATGCTGACATGCTAGGCCTTGATCCAAAAACTGTGGTTCACCACTTGGCAGTATACTCAGAAGCAAAACCTATCAAACAAAAGCTTCGGAAAGTGCATCCTCAGATTGCCCTATTGGTCAAAATGGAGCTAAAAAAGTTGTTAGATGCAGGATTCATCTGACCCATAGATTATCTAGAATGGGTATCAAACTTGGTACCTATTTTGAAACCCAATGGAGCAATTCGAATTTGCACAGACTTTAGAGATTTGAACAAGGCATGTCCAAAAGATGACTTCCCGCTTCCCAACATCGACATGATAGTGGACATGACAGCGGGACATGAGATGTTGTCACTAATGGATGGATTTTCAGGATACAATCAAATCATGATAGCAAAAGAGGATCAACACAAGACAACTTTCACTTGTCCATGGGGGACTTACTACTGGAACATGATGCCATTTGGCCTAAAGAATACAGGAGCAACATATCAAAGGGCTATGACATTGATCTTCCATGATATGATCCATAGGACAGTTGAGGACTATGTTGACGACATCCTAGCTAAGTCCAGAAAGAGACAAGATCACATAGCAACCCTGAGTGCCATCTTTGACAGATTGGAGAAGTATAAAGTCAGACTAAATCCAAAGAAGTGTGTCTTTGGCGTACAATCAAGTAAACTACTAGGATATATAGTGTCAATGAGGGGTATTGAGGTGGATCCAACAAAAGTGAAAGCAATTCTCGAAATGGAAGCACCAAAGACATTAAAACAATTGAGAGGCCTCCAAGGCAAACTCCAGTCCATTCGAAGATTCATAGCGCAGTTAGCAGACAAACAAAATCCATATTCTCACCTACTCCACAAGGGATTAGCATACAAATGGGATGCCAAGTGTGAAGATGCATTTAAAAAAATCAAAGAATATCTACTAACACCACCAGTCTTAATGCCACCCATCCCAAAGAAACCATTGATTCTCTATGTATCAGCAATAGAAGCAGCCCTTGGAGCTCTCCTAGCTCAGCATGATGAAAATGGAACGGAAAGGGCTATCTACTATATTAGCAGAACAATGATTGGGCATGAGCTGAACTATTCATTCATCGAGAAGGCATGCCTAGCAGTAGTGTTTGCATCACAAAAATTCAGACATTACATGTTGGAACACAAGATAAGCTCATCGCCAAAATTGATCCCCTCAAATATTTATTATCAAAGGCAATGCTTACAGGGAGAATGGCCAAATGGGTGATGATATTGTTAGAGTACGACATTGAATATGTCAAGAGGAAAGCAATCAAGGGTCAGGTTATTGCAGATCAACTGGCAGAGGCACCAATCTATTCAGAGAACCCTCTCATCTCAGAATTTCCTAATGAATCCATTTTTAATCTCAATATAGCTGACCATTGGAAACTATACTTTGATGGGTCATACACATAGCATGGATCAGGATCTGGCATATTCTTTATCACTCCATAGGGGGATTGCATACCAAGGTCTTATAAACTGGCATTTCCTTGCATTAATAATATTGCAAAATACAAGGCCTTAACCATAGGTCTCAGAATAGCAGTGCAATGGAATATCATAGCTCTCAGGGTATACGGGGATTCTCAATTGATGATAAATCAAGTGAATGATGAATATCAAACCAAGGACAACAAGCTTACTCCATACAAAAAATTGGTGGAGACCCCTAAGGAGTCCATTGAAATAACATTTGAGCAAATTCCTAGAACCAACAACAGAGCAGCGGATGCCATGGCGACAATTGGGTCCTTATTAGATATCCCTCACAACACTCCAAAATATAAATTCCTGATTGGGAAACTTCTCGTGCCTGCATTTGAGGTACCAAAATCAGAATTCGTGTGTGAAATCATTGGTCCTGGCAATCCTTGGTACCACGACATCTATACATACCTTCACATAGGATTCATACCCACCTATTTACCCTCAAACCTAAAGTGAACCTTTGTAAAAAAGGCATCTAGATTTGTCATCCTAGGAGATACTCTATACCGTAGGAGCATAGAAGGAACCCTACTATGCTGCCTAAATGCTGAGGAGGCATTAACCACTCTGGCTGAAGTACATAACGGTATTTGTGGTTCACACTCGAGTGGAATGACCATAGCCAAGAAATTGTTGAGGATGGGCTATTATTGGCCCACAATGGAAAGGGAAGCACATGATTATGCCAGAAAGTGTTTAAAATGTCAGCAGCATGGCGACCTCATCCATGCTCCAGCTCAAGAGCTTCACTCTATCGTCACACCATGGCCTTTTTCATCGTGGGGACTTGATCTCATTGGAAAAATCACACCCACCTCATCTAATGGCCACAAATTCATCATAACCACAACAGAGTACTTTACTAAGTGGGTGGAAGCCATACCCATGACATACATAACTGAGAAGTAGATCTCAAAGTTTATCCTGAATTACCTCATTTGTCATTATGGTGTCCCACAAGCCATTATCTTAGATAATAGGACACCATTCAAGAATCAGGAGGTTTGTGACTTATGCGAGAAATTCAAAATCCAACATCGCTTTTCTAGCACGTACTATCCCCAAGGCAATGGCCAAGCAGAAGCCACAAACAAGACCATTCTCAAAATCCTCAAGAAAATAGTCAATGACACAGGTCATGACTGGCACCTACAGCTTAATCCCGCCCTTTGGGCCTATCAAACCAGTATCTGCATAGCCACCGACGCCACCCCTTTTTCCCTGGTCTACAGATCTGAAGTAGTACTCCCTATCGAGATCAAGGTCCCATCCCTTAGGATATCACTGCAAAACCTCATCACAGATGAAGAGTACCGGGTATCAAGATTAAATGAGCTAGAGCTACTGGATGAGAAATGTATTGATGCTTTAAATCATTTGCAAGTCTATCAGAATAGACTTAAAAGGAGCTACAATAAGAAAATCAGAAGCAGGACTTTTCAAGTCGGAGAACTGGTCTTAAAAGAAAATCAAAAGAATGTCTCAAACTCAAGCAGCAAAGGCAAGTTCGAACCTAATTGGTTATGACCTTTCATCATCACAACAAGTTATAAGTCAGGGGCATATCAGTTATCAACACCCGAAGGGGAACCTCTGCAGGAGCCCATGAATAGCTCCCATCTCAAAAAGTCTTATGCCTAAATCTTTCAAGGTATAGAACCAAAAAAATTAGAAAATGTCCTAAAAAATGGTTACTTCGGCAAAAACCTGGCAAACAGGAGTCTTAGTGACAACAAAAAAGCAAAAAAAGAAAAAAAATCTAAAAATCAGAAAAATGATTGAAAACAGTAAAGAAAAAAATTGTCCTCTAGTGAAAACCACTTCGGTGGCACTTTGGACAAGTACCTTGGTGAAAACCTGGCAAACATGCACCATGCTTAAATAAGCACTTTCCATCCACCGGGATCTTTACGGCTTATTTTGTATCATCCATCCATTTCGCTTCTATCATCCATCACATCCAGATTTCCATCCATCACTCATCCACTCGTATCTGCACCATAGCTTGGTTATGTTTTCATATCATGATTCCTCCTAGTACTACTCGGCCCATTTGTCAAGGTCAGTTTGTCCTGTCTTTATCAGAGTAGTCTATTGCATCACACTGGGGGCACATTCTCATCAGATCAGATTCATGTATATTCTTAAAATCCTAAATATCAAAAAATCCAAAAACATCAAAACATCAAAAAATCCAAAAAACATCCTCAAAATCACAAAATCCAAAAAACATTCAAAAAATCATCAAAATCCAAAAAATAGGTCAAAAAGTCAGTTAAAAAGTCAAAAATAGGTTGTCTTATTGAACTATGTCATCTCTGAGTTTGAACATAGGCAAGGTTGATCTATGATCATCCCCCGAGACACTTAGGTCAATCCTTTAGGAGTCTATCATAATACGCTGACGTTTCATCATGTATATCATCATCTGTAAATCGGTCAAGTCGTCAGTCGAACTACGTGGTCTCTGCGTGTATAACGTAGGCAAGGCTAATCCATTGATCAACCCTCGAGGCCCCTAGGATGGGTCGTTAGGTTAGTCTCTTCCTCAAAATCTCAGAAAATCCCAAAACATTGAAAAATCAAAAATCAAAACATTTGAAAATCTTGAAAATACCAAAAACAGCCTCAAAACATTACAAAACTCCAAAAACATCCAAATATTTGAAAAAATCCATCTATCTCATCTCGCCTGCACCCGCAATAAACACCATCCATAATAAACTGGTCGTCATCCTCAACCTTTGGTGAAACAGTTAGAAACAAGCCTAGCAGGTCAAAAAGTAAAAAACTCCAAAACATCAAGTCTCAGGTCTAAGTCAGTGCATAAGAAAGTTGGTTAAATCTTCATATCAATAACTCATCACCCATTCGGTCCCATATCAATCATCAATTGAGAACATTTTGGATAAATGAATTGGCGTGCCACCATCCACTAACATGTCCTAGGATGAATCCTTCCTACAATGGGCATCATCTTTTGGCAATAGTTTTGGTTCTTATGCTGAAAAACACATCCTTCATTGGTTAGTGGTATTGAAGAACATCAGCTTGTTTGTTTACTTTGTCTTTATCTTTTGACTTATTTTATCACCCTCATTCCAAGGAATTCTTGATGATATCCTAGACAGAGGATTTAGAGAAATAGGAATGGGGCAACGATCATTATCTTTTGTCTGCAATGCTTGTTGGACGTTCTTGTAATATAACCTTGGCGAATACTTGCTTTGTTAGGTATGAATGGAGGAGGTCTAGGGAAACTTGTTGACTATTGCATTAATAGGTTTACCTTTCCATGTTTTGGTCTGAGATGTTTAAAACTTTTGAAGTACATCCTAGCAAGGTTTTTGTATGTCAAGTGTGAACAAGGATACTCCTATCTACTTGTCAAGTCAAAGTCCATTTCACTAGGTACAACGCCATCCTGGTTGTCTATACCTTGATGCATCGTACCATATGTGTTATCAAAAAATAAGAAAATTTGATCCTTTGAAAATCCCAATTCCTCGGCAAGTAATCATCATCATCACCATCTACATTTTGCATAACCGCATGTCTTGTTGAAATAACTTCTTCTCTTCTCGCTTATCGCCCTAACAATATACTGTGACAGTTGTTCATCATCATCATTGTCATTGATCCTGCATCCATAAATCATTAGCATATTGCATTAACATATCATATAGGAAATATAGGCATGACATTTCAATCATCATATAAACATGTTAACATAAACATTTTTCATAAATAGGCATATCCATCTTATTCCATCTTATTGCATTCATTGCATAAATCACCACATAACATTCATTTGCACTAGCATAAGCATTCACCATTCATCACATAACAGATACATAAACATATATCATAAACCACCACATAACATTATAGACAATCCATTTCAACCATTACATTGCATCACAATCCATTTATCACATAAATCATCGCATATTATGTGCATAAGCATATCATAATCATTTTTTCCATAATCATAAACAATAGATATATAAGCATTTAATTCATTTGCATACATACTTATATAAACATCATGACATCATCTCACATCATTATGTTCATATTACATTACACATTATCATACCACTTTGCATTTACATATCATTGCATCCTATTAAATACATCACATCATCATTTACCATGATTAGGGTAATAAAATTTGTTATTCTAAGCATCATCAAAAAAACCATCTCATTTACATTACACCATATTATTTACATTATATCACGACCATCGCATCCATATTACATCATCCATATCATAAATCATTCATTGCATAAATTATTCACATAAGCATAAATGTACAAAATTCATTACAAAAAATAATATGCATATACATTATCAAAAGTCATATATCATTTTGCATAAGCATCATCACTTCATATCACATAATGGATCATCTTGTTTGCATCAGCACATATACATCATCATATAAACAAACCATCATTGCACATCACATAAATATAGTTGCATATCATAAGACGACATAATATAAACCTGTTACTCATCATCATATTGCATACATATAAATTGCACAACATATAGAAGTAGAACCATACATGCATGAATAAAAAGAACACATTGCATCACATCAAAATCATCATCAGCTCGGGGCGGGGGGGCTAGCTCGATTGGCTAAAGCATCCTATTGCAGGCAAGAGGTCACGAGGTCTAGTCTCCCCCCAAACCCGTGGTACCAAAGGTCGTGTCGCGCTAGCGCAACCGGTCACATGAAAAAAGTTTACCAGGCGCACTGCAGTTTATAGGGGAAGGGATACCCGACCGATTCCTACAGTCTAAAAAAAAAATCATCATCGACTCATATATACCATCAATAACGCAACTATCATAATACAAAATGATCAGATCACTATACATATATGTCAATCAGTACAAAAGGCCCATCGGGCTATCAAAAATGAGCCCATAAGGCACAAAAAGTATCATCTCGATCAAGCTCGGTCTTTATGAATGCTACCCTCGCCTCTGTCACCACGACCCTCTGCTGATCTATGGCTGGCCCACTCTAAATACTCTGGGACTCTCTCTGCTCTAGGTATAGCCTCATGATAATACTGCCAATAATGCTCTGCCTCTCGGATGGCATTCCTGTAGGACCGCACTGACACTATACCCTGGGAGGAGGAGGTTGTCATACTCTCTAGTTGTTATCGTCGGCCTAGCTCAGTAGCTACCTGCAGCTCTGCAGCCTATCTCTGTTGAACAGCCTGGTCCCTCTCTGCTCTGAGCTGATCCCTCTTAGCCCTCGCCTGATCTCTCTCAGCTGTCAAGGACTGGACCTGGGCATGCAGTTGTGCAATCAGAATATCTCGAGCATCTGCCTGTCCTTCCAGCTATACCTGCAGCTGCACTAGAGGGGGACCCTCGCCTCCTGGTGGTGGGACTGGGGGCACCTGCTACTGATCCTACATATGTACATCCCCCTGATCTGGCTAGACTGGAGGCACAAATGATGGACCCTCTCAAATCTCAGCTCTCTATCCTCATCCTCCCACTCTACCTTTGACTCACCGCACATCTGGGACTGCACCTGGTATGGTCAACCGAAGTGGAGGTTAGAACCAATCCCTGTATGCCTGTGTCGTGCCTGGATCCATGGGTCCCTGATCATAATCCCATGGCCGGGCCACCAACTACCTGAAACTGTCAACCACCTCCAAAGCAGGAATATACTGCCCCCATGACACCTGTTTCATGGTGCGGGCAAAGACGGCTACGTAGTCATCATCAGGCCAATCCTACAGCTCTCTGAACTGATGTTGCACGCGCCCAAGCAGGTACCTCTCAATCATAGTGTGCTCCCGCCCCTGCATATACTGGTCTTGCCGACAGTAGAATAGTTGATCGAAATCATCAACCCATCCAGGCTGACCAAGGTACAGTCGCCAGGTGAAAACTAGCATCTCGTCTAAGACCCTCCTCCAATGGGGGATCCCATGCTCACTAGTGTGTGTGAAGGACACACTGTCTCTATATCGCCACACGAGGGGATCGTCTGGCCCCATTGGAACTGGAACGACACATGAATGTAACACAGAAATATGCTCCCACGCCCAAACATGAAGTAGGGTCACCCCTGCTCCTAATGCTATGTCGTCCATATAAACGTACTCGTGGAGATCTCTGTAAAGTGAAGCAAGGAGCACAGGTCCCCAAGCAAAACAAACTGGCCTATCTCGGACCATCCGCTCCCAGCAGTATCCCCAGTCAGGACTAAAATATCGCCCTCGCTTGTCAGGGGCAACAAGACTCGAAATAATGGCTGCGATCACCCAACAGTAGGGGGTGCCAGAATCTGGTGCCGCTTGAGCTCTATCTACCCCTCGCAAAAGATAATCTTGTCAGTGGCAAGGACTTTATGGCAGGCCTCGCGCCCCTCGTCCATATCAAAAATTGCTCATCGACCATGAATCGACAATTGCAAAATACGCCAAACTTCCTCTAGGGTGACGGTGGCCTTGCCAGTGGGAAGATGGAATGAAGACATCTCGTTGTGCCACCTCTCGGCCAGTGCTGACAGCATCCCCAGGTGAGTGTGCATGGGCGCCACATATGCAATGTACCACAACCCCGCCATCTGAAGTCGATCCTGGTCCCTGTCACTCAGGTCTCGCAGATAACCAGTTAGATCGCGTGACATGTTCTCTCACGAGTAGAGCTCCCTTGCTGCATCCTACATCAAGGAGGGTCACCATGTTAAAAAATTTGAAAAATTCTTTATCAAGTGTTCAAAAAGCTTACCCAACGGTGCAACTCGTAATATCGTCGCAGTTTGATTTTAATCAAACTCCGACGCTAGGGCTTCAAAATAGCAAAATAGCACCGCTGCGGTGCACTTTATCAACCAGTGTCACAGTTTGCGTGAAATGGGCACCGTCATGTCGCACTTTGTCAAACTGCCCCGCTGGCCCCGAGCTCAACGTCGCAATTTTTAAATTCCAAACTGCACCGCTGTGGTGCAAAATCGCGTCGCGCAATGCAGTTTGATTGTTGAGCGACGCTATATAGTGCCACTGCAGGTGGACTGACTCTTTAAAGCATTAAATGAGGCATTAAATGAAAAAAACAAAGCTTGGGTAAAAGTCACATATCGGTGCCCCGATGTCGGGTGGCCGCTGGTATGTCTGAACTCGATCTAAAATGTGCAGAGGAAGCTGTCGTTGTGCCATATCGTCAGGAGGTTTGCACTCAAATCTCGAGATTACTATTGGAGGTGTTTGAAAATGACTTGAAAGTGATCCCTTGGGCCCCATTTAAGCATTGAAAATTAGGGTTTCATCCCTTTGATTGGCTATCCTGTTACATTTTTGGACCCTCGAACCTGTTTTTGTCCAATCGAGCCTTGTTTTTCATCGTTTTATTGCGTTAGGACACGTTTTTAGCCTCCCGAAGCCCTTTCAGACCTGTCGAGCACCTTGTTCTCTTTTCTTGCAAGATCACCCAAAAATTGAAATTTTCGTCCAATCTCTCGAGGGGGCATTATAATGGCATGTTTCTCTTGCCATGCAGCAGTGGGGCAAGTTTTTAAAATATCAAAAAAATTCTCTTTCATCATGATCGTTTATTCTTTGAACCAACACAAGTGCATTAATTCAAAGAGGGGAAAAATGTAGACACGTAAAATATACTAATTGACATTGTGCATCTGATCCTGACTTACTAACATCGTTTCTTCTTGAATCATCCCTCGGTCTAACTATTTAATCAAGTCTCTTTATTTGATTAAATTCATCAACATTCCTCTCTTAATTGAATAAATTATTTTATATAATTAAGTCAATCTCTTTTGTTAATTAAATCAATCCATCCAATCTAATTATCCCTATTTAATTAAATAATCAGTTTATTTGATTAAATCCCTAAAGTTATTTATTAAATTAAATAAATTAAAACCTTATTTGATTTAATCTAACATCATCTCTTTTAATTAAATAAATCAAAATCCTTATTCAATTAATCTCTTATCATATTCTTCTCTTATCTGATTTAAATAAATCCATAAATTTGAGTCAAATAGGTCACATCATCTAACCTCTCTCATTAAATTAATTAACCCTTGATTAATTTAATCTCATCTCATGTCCCATCCTCTAGATAATGCAAGTTGCACATGAAAATAGATTTAATTCATTTATTAAATCTCTATTTCCCTCACAATGGCATCTTTTGGAATATTCTCTCAATTTGAATTCAAAAAACTCCAAGTTAACATGTGCATCCAAAAAAGCAATAATTTCATCTTATATGTCCTTTACCTTGAGCCAAGTGACATTTATTACATTTTCCCTTCCCCCTCACAAGTCATTTCAACAAATTTGAAATTCAAAAATAAGCATTTATGGGTACAATCCCTAAATCTTGCATGCATTCATGGTTGGACAAGTGGCATCATGCCATTGGATGAATGTTATTCCCATATTTCTCTATTTTTGACATTCATCCATCTTCTCATTCTATAAATGAAGAGATCATCCTTCATTTGATCCATCCACAATTTGAGTAAACTTACTATACTCAAATACATCTTCAAGCATTTGCAAGATTCATCCATCCATAGCTAGGTTATGCAGGTTTTTCATCATGGAGCACATTTGAATCTTCACAAAGTGGATCAACCCTTATCATTCATCAACATTCATCAAGCTTGCATCATTGGAGTTGGAAAAGGGCCAGTTTTCGCATCAAATTGGCTCCAATTCCCCCATGGGATCAAGAGTTTGCACATTTAATTAGGATTGAATATATATGTTCTTGTTTTATTGAGTTCTTCATTGTTTTCTTTCCTATTTTGAGTTTGTAAATGGATTTCATGGGGAATCCTTGTTTTGGCTTGCAATCTCTAACTTAATGTGTTTATTGGTTGTGTTTTGCAAGTACCAAGACTAGGGTTCACACACTTTTGGCTTTAGGTCCAGAGCCAGGTAATTGGTCAATGAGGTCTTGATTTAATCTTCGCTCAGTGCCCTCATGTTTTGTCTCAGTTTTCTATTTCTTTCCTTTTGGTTGATTGCTTTCACCATGTTTTCTACTTTTTGATTTTCCTAAGCTGGGGGACTCCATTCCTCAAAAATTACAGAAATTAAAATTAGAGGAGCTAAGGCGCAAGAACTTACTGTATTTTTCTCGAAGCCTTCAAACTGAAAGAATGCCCTGGTTCTTCGTTCACCTTTCCAATTCTTCCACTATCAATTCCACACTAATGTTTCCAATTGAATTCTCCTTATTATGCTCTGTCATGCCATTAATGTGTTAGCTGAAACACGAGTGCAGTAAGTCCTTTTTTCGAAACTCACTATCACATCATATAGTATTATCGATGACACATTTTCAAATCTTTGGTGATAACCTTTAACAACGTTCATTAAACCATTTGTCAAAACATCTTTTAGTCTCCTGACACCTCGAAGTCTCACCGCCTATTGCAAACTGTATATCACTGTGACATTTTGAGTCGGGGAGACGTTTCATAGAGAAATCACAAAAAACTTTGCATAGACGGACAAATTGTGGTGTGTGGCAAGCATTTCTGGGTAAGTCCAAAAATTATTGTTCATCTCTCTAGTTTTGAAAATAGAGGCATTGACTTGATTGAAACTACCAACATTACCTATCAAAGAATGGTAGAATTTTTTCATAGGGAGGGGGAGCCTCAACCTATAATCACCATAAGTACTAGGGGAAAAAACAAAGGTTTTCACATAATGTCTATTCCAAAACCCTTAAGAACTATCGCAGCTTGGATAATAAAATATTTTACCTGTGAAGGACAAATCGCCATGGTAGTAGGACCCCCTTTCTGTCTGCTTATTCATTTGCACCATGGCGCTGAAGACACTTCTCTTAGGGTTAATTTACCAACATTTTTGTGTCATTCAGTTACCACCATGATAGAAAGGTATAAAGTTGGGACAAGGCCACTCAAACATCATGAACTTGTACAATTGATATGCAAGTACCATTTTCGTAAAAAGCCAAAAAAGAAATGGCAGAAATTTCTATAAAAATTTGAAAAAGTGGAGTTTGAAAGACCTCTTGAGGAGGGCGAGTCATCTAAACAAAGAGACCAATATTTAGAATAACCTTCCTCTAAATCCTTAGGTGCTCCTGAATCCCAACAGACTTCAACGACTCCTAGCGGCGATGCGCCAAAAACTTTGCCTGATGTGTTAAAAACCCCAGGACAGTCAAGAGATGTAGAAATTGTGCATTTTGGAGAAGGAGAAGAGCCTCCTCATAAGAGGAAGAGGTGGACTAAAGTCACTTTCCAAAAAATCCCTCCTCTACGAAGAAGCAAGAGGTTATTTGCTGAGTCCAGTGAAATTGTGACCTTTGATACAGGAAGTACCTCTAAAAAGAAAAAGCCCAAGGCTCGAGCAAGAATATTGGAAACTGAAAATCAGCTTGGTGATGAGGAAATAAGTGAAATAGAGAAACAAGTTGATCAATCTCCCAAGGCTAAAGAGAAGAGAACGCCATCTCCAATGGAACAAGAAGAGGGAAGAATATAGTCGCCACATTTTGTGGATATTGAGGATGAACTTGTGGGAAAGTTCTCCCCTTTTCTTGACAGGGTTGAAAATGTACCTAGTACTGAGGAAAATGTACTTCATGTTGATATGGAAAGCCCCAATCCACCTTTTTCTATTAATGCAAGGGATGCAGAATCTGGTTAGAAATGAGAAGAATTAGAAAAAATGGAAGTAGAAATTGTTAAGTTAAAATTCAGGTTACAGAGGAATGAAGAACATATCACCCAACGATGAGAGGAAATAGAGGCATATGATGCAATTATAAGTAAAAGGGATCAAGAGATTACAAAATTGAAAATGCAGATGGAGCAAAAAGACAAGATCATTGAGCAGTTGCAATATCAAATACAACAATGGAATCAAGAAGGAAAGCATTATATGGTTGATCTTTCTGAGAAAGACAAGCACATCCAAGGGTTGAAAAGTAATTTTATGCAAATGATTAACACTTTTAAAGAAGAAAGGAACAAGCAGAGAATTGAACTTAATGCTTCAGTGAGTAGAATTTTGGAGTTAGAACAAGATTTGTAGGAAAGTGACACCAAGCCAATAATGGAATCTAAGGGAACACAAACCGAACCAGCTGTTTTAGAATGGTTCCAGGTACGTATCCCTCCATTATTGATGAAATGGATGGAGAGATGCTACTTCCTTAGAGATGTAGAATTGGAAAATAATAGGATGAAAAAGGAGTTAGTACTGTTAAAAGAATCATTTCACAAAGTGTATAGAGCTAAATAGGATGCTTGTCAAATAAGTGAGTTATTGTTGGCTTGTAGAAGACCATCTAGGTTGTCTTTTATGTTCCTCAATTAACAACTCCTAAGATGGAAGTTACTTAGAATTCGCAATAACCAGCCACATGATCCTGATGATAAAGAATTTGTCAACTCTTGATCAGTAGGATTTATTATATGAATTCTTTGTCCATAATTTTCTCTTGGAACATTATACAAATTTTTATGTTAATTTCTTTGTGGGTGAAGTTCAGTTGAGATCATTCATGTCCACCATGTGTAATCAGATTCAATGGCAGGATTGATCAAGGGAGTATTCACATGCAAAGAAAACTGTTGGATTACAAATGAGATACCCCCATAGGAAGCCTTTCTATTTTAAGGTACAATTCTTGGGGATTCAACTTAAAGAAAATATACAAAGTGGATATAACAATAACCTTCAGCTGTGCCATAATAATTTTCAAGATCAAGGACCAAAGTTGATAGGGAAAGCTTGGCATGCATGTGAAGAAAGGTATACTCCTCTTCCTATGCATCTCAAGAAAAGAGAGATGATTTCACCTCTTAATATTAGATGGTCCTATAGAAGGGTAGTAGCCTTGACCAATATCCTTGAGCAATTAAAGATTAACTGGATTGGCATGAGGTATAGAACTCCTCTACTTCTTTCACCACCCCCTGTAGTATATATCAACACAGATCAGGGTGATGACAGTTTTGAGAAATGGGTAGAAAGGGTTACTTTTTATCAGGGATTTCTAAAGGAATCTGAGGATTTGGATATAGAGGCAGATTATTTTTATGATCTCAATGCTAAATATGAGGAGTTGAACAAGAATAGGGTAAATGAAGGGTAGGGAGCACAACAAAGAGTAGGAGAACCTGCTTGAGCCTAGGAAGGGGAGGAAATGATGAGGTAAAAATAACCTCATCAATATAATGAACTAAATACTTTACCTCACACCTTCTAGCTATCTTTACCCTGCTAATTAATTGTCTTTAGGATAAGTAATTGCTTTCTTTTTGTGAAAAAGTGTACAATCTTTATTTCTTGAAATTGGTTGAAATAAGCTAACCTGTGCTAACTTAATGGTTTAGTTTTTAAGCATTGTATAGGTCAATTACCACAATTGGTTATCATGCCAGTCAAAGAGATTCAACATAGACCTCAACACCATTAAAGACAAGCGTTGAAAGAATGGGCACCAAAACTTTAGGATAATGCATGATGGACCGATTTTTTGTAGTTTATGTTATTTTTAGTTTAAAGACTTTATGGCTCGTCTCGAGCCCTTTAATGTTTTATGTCATGGGATTTAAAGTTCGTTAGTTTGTTAAAAATTAGTTGAAGACTTTACCAACTGAAATGTGGGATTTTGTTAGTTGTTCTTATGTAAATATGTAACTGTAGAAGCAATGATATAAAGAAGAGTATCATTATGTTGTCACTATGTTTTTTGAGTTACACTCTTAATATGAATAAAATGAGTTTTTCCCATCACCTTTGGAGTTATTGATTAATGTGAATGGAGTTATTTTGAATGAAATAATTTTGGAGTTACCAGTGTATGTGATCTGAGCTAGGCATAGAAGCACCTAAGAGTTGGCTACTTGAGGGACTGTAGATTAGATAGATAAGTATTCCACTTTTAATTCTATTACTTTCATTTAGTAAATAATAATTAGGAGTGAAGTTTATTTTCATGTGTGTAGTTTTGTCAAGATTAATCCTGCAAGTTGTAGTTGAGTTTGTAATCTTTAAGTTCTATTGTCTGAAGTTCTAGAGCACCTCCTTTCAGTTGTTAGTTTCAAACTGTTAAATCATTTTCTGTTAATTGTCAAGATTGTTACCATTTTTTAGATAGATGTTTCATGGTTTCTTTACAAGCTTTTCTTCTTTAGCAATTTACATGTTTCTTAGTTTAATCATTTCCATGTTTTCTAGTTTAATTGTTATGCTTTTTAGGTTCATAATTTTTTGCTTTCTAGTTTAGTTATTTCAAGCTTTCTAGATAAATGATTTACTACTTTCTAATTTTAGTGGCCTCTTAGTTTAGAGTTTCATTTTAGCTACTCCAATATTTAGAAAACCTGAGAGAGATAGTCAAGATGCCTTCTATTTCATATAGCTTTCAAACACTACCCGGTCGATATATTAATGTATTTATCAACTAAAGAGATAGGACCTAACAAAATCCTATCAAGATGATGTCTCTGGTACTTGGTTTCCAAGTGCTTTTAAGAAATTTTGATAAACAAAGAAAATAGTGTTGTGCAAGTGTTCACAATGTGCTCTAGATTGTGCTCCATGTTTCTTCTATGTTGAGGCTATGTCTATGCAGATTTGGTATGTTGTTCGAGGTTGTTAGAGGTTGCTATATTCAAAATCTTGGGTTATGGATCGTTGGTAAGAATAACTTGTGTTTACCAGTATGAGAACTGGTTATGTGGTGTTGTACAAAGGTGTCGGGGAGAAATGTATTTGCTCCACATTTCTCTACAGTTGCTTTTCAGGTGTTGTGGTTTTGAAGGAGATTTAATGGTTTTGTTCTCTTTCTTATGTCAATAAGATTTTTGGTTAAGTGTATCAAAAGTTTTGGAAGCGTGTACTTAATGTTTATTGTGTTTTCACAGGTAATGACTGACCTAGTGTCTACACTACATTCAAAAATGTTCAAGTATTAATGGATGTGTACCATGGAATGTGAGACTTAATTTTGGGTCTTGGGTAAGTGTTTTTTTGGTCCCCTTTCATTCCTATCTACCACGGGAATGTTTAGGTGTCGACCTATTTTGAATTTGTAAATATAACGAATAGTTTCTGACCTTGGCGAAGGTTTTTAAGGTTGAGGTTGATATAAATATGAGTAGATTTGTTGAGAGTTGGATAAGAAAGAATCAAGAGAGAAGCAAGATAGATGTGAGATCAATGTAAGTGATGTGTGTGATGCAAATTTGAGTAGAGAAGAGCAAATTTTAAAGTGTTAGATTCCTGAAAGTAGTGAGCTGAAGGTGTCTGCAATCTTTCAAACCAAGCTGTGAAAGTGTTGGAGGAATTGTGGTGGATTTTTGTTACATTGAGAAAGTTTTCTCTATGTAACATTTCTCTTCTATCTTCTTGTATTTCTTTTTGTGGTAGTGAGCCCTAGGAGTGAGCCTTTTGGACAGTGTGTCCTATTCTGGTAGTGAGCCCTTTTGTATCAGTTTTGCAATTACTTATATTGTGAGCTAATCCTTACCATGGTTTTTCCCTCATTGGGTTTTCCATGTAAATATGGTATTCTCTTGTGTATGGTGTTATTTCAGTTTATGTTATTTGCATTACATGTTTAATCATTATAACAAAATAAGGGTTTAATGAATGCATGTGGATTTGATTACTGTTAAGGGTTTTGATGTGTTGATTAGATACAACTAATTCACCCCCCTCTTTGTTGTCTTGTTCATTCAAAATATCTCACCCTTGGCTTACCCATCCCATGGAGTATGGTTGCAGGTGTTTTGTCATTTTCAAATTTAGTCTTTTGATTGTCTCCATATAAATTAGATTCTTTTGGCTACCACTATCAACAATAAAATATAGAGGCTTTCCATCGAACCACATTTTTGAATGGAACAATCGTTCTTCATCCTCACAAGGCAATACTTTAGTAGTTGCAACTGTGGTATACTAGTCTGCTTCTATGATCTGCTAATTATCCTTTTTCTCAAAAGGGTCTGTTGGTAATGTTTCAGGCTTAGCTTCTTCTCCATGTGTCTCTGTCATAAGATTCTTGATGGTTCGACAATCCTTGGTGTTATGGGATGCACTCTTATATATTTCACACCACATGCTTATATCTGGTTGTGTCTTCTTAGCGCCCCATGTCTTCTTTGGTGAGTTTGAGGGAGGTGAACCTTGACCACCTATTTTCTTGTAAATTTGCTACTACCTTAACCCTTCAATTTATTATTTGTAAAGTGATTTTCCCCTTTTTCTTGAATTTATCTTCAATTTTTGTGGCATACTTGAAATCAGTCGCCAATGTTTCAATATTCAAAAAATCCATCCCAGTCTGAATATATCTATGAAGTCCACTACGATACTTTAGAATTTGATGCATCTCAAAATCGTTGATGCCAAGTTTTGTTGAAAGTGCATTGAAAGTATTAATGTAATCTTACACAAATTGATCCTTCTTTTGTTGAAGCAACTTCCAATGTATATACTTTTGTTCATAGGTATCCTCAAGGAAGTATGACTCTTTGATGTACTCCACAAATTCTCCCCATGTAGGTCTATTATCAAAGACTACCTCCAATTCTTGTCCAATGGGTATTTCTCTATTTGCCACCTTGATTTCCCATGCTTGTTTCACATGGCTCTTAACTTTGAGGAGGGAAAATTTTATTTTCTCCACATCTGAGAAATGATTCACTTATCGTTCCAATTTTAATAACCAATCATCAATAGCATCAGCATCAATTTTTCCTTCAAAATTTGGGATATTGAAATTTACTTGCACTTTGAAAGGGGTGTATCCATGAAATGATATCTTTGCCCCATTTGGTTACTGATTATGGAAGCAATGTGTGAATTGATTCATCATATCTTCTCATTTCTTTTTCAAAGCTTCTTCCATTATTACCTTGATAGGGTTTGATGAGTTACCTTGCTCGTTTGCCATCTTTGGTCGTGTGTATCTCAAAGGAGGATACTCTGACAAGTTTTATGTTTTCAATCCTGACCTTTGATAGCATAACCTTGTGCGATTTGACATTTAGGATCATTCCCACTCTAATACCATTGATCCAAATTATGAAACCCAAAGACAATACTTGCATGCAACCTGCAATATTGTAATGGTTTTGTATAGAACACCAAACTCGAAAAGAGATGTATGCAACTTCAAAACTAGAATATGTACATTGCAAAGGGAATTCCAATAGTCATCACATTGTTAGGAATTCGAAAATGAGAAATTAAAATAATAAAACATAAAATTTTCAAGAAAACATATATTTATTTTCTACCCCAACTTGGCGGGGTCATCACTCCTAGCCCAGTGATCGTATCTTGAACTTCTTTACATCGTTGGAAAGGTCTTGAAGAGATCTAATCTCAATCCCTTAAATATATTGCTTCATTACTTTATTTAATGGACCGACGACACTTTTGACCCCAAATTCTGCTCCGAAGACCTCCAAAAATGCAATTTACTAAAATGTAGAAAATACAAAAAAAAATGATTTTTTGGTATTTTCCATTTTTGCTTGAGCTAACACCTTTGGATCACCCCTGGACTATTTTGGATCAAGGTAAATGTTCTCTCATTGTATATTTGATGAGGGATTTTTTCTCTCATTGTATATTTCAGAAGGGATTTGTTCTTGCATTTTATATTTGAGGGAAATTTATTCTCTTAAAGGATAGATTTTTCCCCTAGTGTTATGCATGGGATTTATTTCATACCATTCGTATTTCTTTATGGTGATGTAATAAGGGGGAATACTAGGACATTACATCTTTATTATACCATGCATTAATAAATAAATATTTAGATTGTTAGGTGGTATTATTGTGTTAGTTTATTATGTTATGTTAGTTATGTGAAGAAAGTTTCATATTAGGTGGCTAGGGTTGTTGATTGCCAAAGGATTTTATGAATTGAATACAAAAAATTGTAATATGATCATCTTGATAGTTGTAGTTATATATAGATCTTTATTTTTTAGTGTCAATAATTATCTGATAGTTTGTAGCTTTGTGTAGGGTAAAAGTACAAACTTGTGTCACAATTTATAAAGGAATCAACCAACAAAGACAAAAATTCTCAACTTCAACCACTTAAAAGTGGTTTTTATGTTTTGAATTTCAAAATGATATAAACTAATGAAATGTAGAAATCTTGATGAAGTTTACTCTTGTAATTTTTTAATTTTTAAAAAAATCGTGTTAATATTTTCAATATAAATTTAAGAGTAGATTTTGAATTGCTAAAAATTTCAAGAAAAGGTGACTTTGAGTTGACATCAAGAAATAAATAGAAAATAATTTTATTTAGCCCTGATTTTTTTTCCAAATAGATAACTTCAATGTCTAGTGCATGAAAAAAAAAATTAAAAATTTGATGGATATTTTCCTCATAATAATGTTTCAAAGTCAAATGTACCATAATTTGATAGTTTTCATTTGATGTCAGCTACTGTCTAATTTTTTTATCATTTAAAAAAAAAAACCCTTTTGAAGAGGATTCTCTCCTCTAGTGCACCATATATTTGATTTTTTTTAATATGTTTTAGTATTTTTTAATTTATAAGCAACCTCATTTATTATTTTTACAACCTACTTTCATTATTTAATAAAAGCATATTAAAACTAATTAAAATATCAATAAAATTATATATTTGGATTCTTGACCCCGAGCTCTATAAAAGGGTTTTTTTTTTTTTGAAAGAATCATTTTGACTAAAGAAATATCACATTCAAGTGAAAATATTTAAAAATTTCTAAAAAAAAGATGAGGTGGCTACCAATAAGGATGCCACATACATGGTTTTGGGTGAAAGGGTTTTGACCAAAACCTTTTCACCTGAAACCCTTTCTATTGAAACCTAACATTTAAATTGAGTTGCATTTTAAAGAGACAAAGAGAAAATTTTGAATTTTGTAGTTTCGGGAAAAAGGGTTTCACTCAAAACTCTATGTGCCATGTAGTTTCAATCAAAACTATTGACCAAAATTGTTTAGGTCAAAATTGTTTCACTTAGACCTATTTAGTTGATCGAAAGTATGCCACAAGTTTGTTCTTTTACCTTGTACTCATTATTTTTAATAAATCATCTATGCAGAAACCCATGTTATGTCATTCCTACTTATACATCATCACTTTATGCTTCTATCCAAAAAAATATTGTGAACATGCTCTCCATTGAATGCCTTTTCTCAACAACTTTCAATTTTTCAGCTATCATGATATCATTATAGTTTTACACTTCATGCTCTTAAGGGAATAAAAATTGAACCTAATTTTTTTAGGGCATGCTAGAACATTGACTAAGATCAAAGTATTTAGTTATCATTGATAGCCACATGCTATAGTGGTAATTTAAGCTTAATAAATTTAAATTTAAAAATCAAGAACTTAAGTGCCCACAAATATTGTCCATAGTGATGTTTCATGCATATGGAAAATAATATGAAGGATATTATAATGTTAAATAGATAAGGGAAGTCCTTGTTAGCCACAAAAATTGCAACACTATTAGATTGATACTACACAACTGAAACTATCATTGAAGGGGATTGAATTGGAATAAGTATTAGTGAATAAGTATGGCAATGAAGCCACTGTAGAATACCTTATAGCTATGAAAAATACTTAATAAGGCTTTCAAAACTTTACAATTGAAGCACATTAAATAATTAAGTTACTCTAAGAGAGAAAAACTACAAAATAGAGTAAGACAAGGAAAATAAAGAATAATAGTTTTGGTTGATACACAATTGTTGATTAGTTGAGAATTCTCCTACATGACATGCATAGTAAATTGGGGGAAAGATGAAGGGATAAAAAGTTCCCACTTTTCCAATGTAACCTTCACTAATTTCAGTCTTATTGAAAATATAATATCTTATTCCTTGAATTGTCTCATTTTGTACATAAACTAACACCAACCTTGATCCTATAAGCCAATTATCCTTTCCAAGATCCAAATTTTTTGATTTGACCCTTTAACTTTTATATCTCCTTGGACTATTCCATAGGCACATATCTATCTCTTGGAGAAGGTTATACTTGCAACCTAGTCCTCCTTATTCAAATCCAACTTCCCACATTCTTGAAATGACCCTTTAAGAGAGTCAAAATATTACATATCGCCTTATACACAAACAATTTGAATTGAACATTTGGGATCTTATATTTAAAGATAATTGTAGGTCATGTGTTATAATAAATTCTTAGCATCTAATCTCATTTGCATCACTTCATTTGATAACATAAAGATTGCATCAACATCACATCACCATATTCTACACGCCAATACATCATCTAGGAACTTTTCCTACTTTTTTGAGGTGTTTTCCAACTTTATACATCAATAAAAGGGGTTGAGTTGTATCAAGGTAGCTCTAGGTATCCACTATGTGCACCAATAATTATCCTAGGGTTATTTTTAGCACCACCTGTATTAGAGAAATGCACATTTACATGTCTATATGTATCATAGAGTTGAGGAAAAGTACATGCCAAGATAAAACATCCTAGGATTGATTTTTTGGTGTGACCTTGTTTAGGTGTAACAAATATGTGGTAGTTAAAGTAGTGATAATTGAGTAATATAACTCAAATATTGATCATTGATTTTATTAAATAATAGATCATCCAACATCAACTACCTAGAATTTATAAAGAAAAGACAAATTATTCTAACCCTCTTATTTACAATAAGTATTATCAATCTCAACATATTTATTTAAGTTTGATTAGATTTATTATTTTATCATTTTAATAAACCTAAATATTTGTAAGATGTATTTGGTTTTCCTCTAAATATATATTGTGTCATTTTAAAATATCCTCCATTATTATTTTTATACATGACTTAGCATTAACATTTTCATATATTAAAAAATAAAAAACACTTCCTACTAGTGTTTATGATTGTAGTTGTGGAAGAATTTTTACATCAAAATTATAGATCACACTTTGTGATCCATCCTAGAAAAGAGAGAGATAATGTGATCATTTACATATTTTGGTTCTTAAGAGGATATAGAGAGAGGATGATGTAGAGAGAAATAGTCTTACTCAAATATGGACATAGTATAACCAAAGAAATACACATAATTTGAAAGAAAATATGATATGCTATTAAATAAATTAAAATATAAGTAAACTCCCTTTCTATATCAAAGCTAAATAGGACTTGTAATCAATTGTTATTTTATAATATAATTAATAGGCGAGGACCCTTCTTAATTTGAAAAATTAATAATAAAAATAAAATATAAAGGTAGTAGGTGTATATCAATATGTAGGATTTGTTGGAATTAATAATCTTGAGCAATGTCAACCAAATGCATTAAATGCTCAGTCAAAAGAGATCCCCCCTTGTCGAGTCTGACATCCCCAATGGCCAGTTAATGTTTCTAGCAGTGAATTAATTTTTGGTGGTTGAGTTTGAATTTGAGTGACATTTTTTGGAAAAGGTAAAGAAAGAATATAATGTTTGTAGTGTTGAAGAACAAGGAGGTAATGTTTAAAAGAACATAATAGAGAAAAGAGAACTTGCAACAGTAGAAGACATTGCACAGAGTGCAGAGCTCCAGTGCTCCAAAATATTTGCAGCAGTAACATAGAGCACCACATAGAAAGGCCCATTGCATCAGAATCTGGGCAGTTTGTTGTATGAAGGAAATGCATAGCCATAGCTCTGATTTTTGTATGTAAACATTTTTTAATGTAATTTTTGTGTATGAATGAAATAGAATATTATTTTTCCTCCTTGTTTTGTCTCCTTGGTCTTTGTGTTTTCATCTTTGCTCACTTCAGTTGGAATTCATTTTTTCCAACAGTTTGGTATCAGAGCCATGTTTATTAGAGCCCTAGTGTTTTTTGGGCAGTGAAGAAAAGCCCTAGAATTTTTTTGGGTATTTGTAGTTTTCCCCCATTTAGCAAAATGGTTGGAGGAGTTAATAGGATTTGGTAGCAACCACCTATGTTTGATGGTAAAAACTATGGCATCTGGGCAAAGAAAATGAAAACTATTTTAGTTGCAAATGATTTGTGGGAGTTAGTAGCAAATGGGTTCAAAGATGTGACTAACCCAAATGCATTTACAACATTGAGCAATGCTCAAAAGAATCAGTTGAAGGAGACAAGGAAAAATGATGCTAATGCCCTCAATTTGATTGAGGCGGCCTTGAAAGAGGTTATTTTTGCCCGAATAGCAGCAACTAGTTATGCAAAAGAAGCATGGGAAATACTTCAAAATAGTTACAAGGGTATTTACAAGGTGAGGCTAGTGAAACTCCACCTGCTAAGGAGATATTTTGAGACCTTGCAGATGAAGGACGAGTCCATTTACAAGGATTTCCACCTTGATTAACTAGTTGAGGATAAATGGAGAATCAATGGAAGAGTAGAGGATTATAGAGAAAATCCTCAGAAGTCTACCCTCAAATTTTGATGCAGTAGTGATTGTCATTGAAGAGGCAAAGGACCTCTCAAAAATGACAGTTGATGAGTTAATGGGTTCACTTCAAACCCATGAGCAGTGGCTAAATAGATCTGCTCCTTCCCTAGAACAAGCCTTTAGAGCCCAAGAAAATGTGAGAGGCAGGAGAGGAGGAAGAAATGGTAGAGGAAGAGGTTAAAGGGGTAGAGGTAGAAGTAACTCCAAAAGAGGAGGCTCAAATAGTCAAGAGGAGGCCAATACCTCCCAATTAGACTTCAAAACACAAAGAAGAATAACAACTCAAATAATAGGTATGATAAGAGCAATGTGCAGTGTTACTACTATCACAAGTATGGTCACTATGCAAGTGAATGTAGGAAGAAACAACGTGACCAGGGGAGTTAAAATGCAAATGTGGCTAAAAGTAATCAATCAAAGGCCTTCATCATGTGCAACATTGCTGAGCAAGGCAGCGATGAGGTATGGTTTTTAGATAGTGGATGTAGTAACCACATGAGTGGTAATGAGAGTTTATTTTCTTTCATTAATAAAAATGTCAAGTCTGAGATAAAAATGGGAAACAATGAAATAGTTCTAGTTGTGGGAAAGGGGTCTATTATGTTTTGAACCAAGCAGGGTGAGAAGAAGGAGATTGAAAATGTATATTTTTCCCCTGGTATAAAGTACAATCTCATGAGTATTGGACAACTTATCCAAAAAGGCTACAAAATATTGACGGAAAAGGGTGAATGCATCATTTATGAGAAAGATGGAAGCAAGAAAATAAGTTTAGTAGTGCCAATGAAAAAGAATAGAATGTTTCCTTTGAGGTTAGAGAGGTGTTTCTCAGCTTAGTTCATAGCTGCACCTCCCAAGCATGAAAAATGTACAGTAGTACAACAACAAGCAGCCCTCAAGACATCATTCAAGACCCCTCCAAGCTTTGGCATCTCAGGTATGGACACTTAGGCTATGCTGGTTTGAATCTTTTTTTAAAGAAGTGTATGGTTAAAGGTTTTCCAACCATTGTAGAGTCTAGTGGTAAATGTGAAGCTTGCATTTTAGGCAAGCAACATAGGCAACTTTTCCAATCAGGCAATTCTAGAAGGGCAAGAGCACCATTGGAGTTGGTGCACATTAAATTGTGTGGCCCTATGCAAATAATTTCTATTGGTAAGAGCCAATATTTTATGACCTTCATAGATGACTACAGTCATAAGACATGGGTTTATTTCTTACAACATAAATTTGAAGCATTTGACAAGTTTAAAGTGTTTAAGGCCCATGTTAAAAAGGAAAGTGGACATTTCATCAAGGTCCTAAGGTCAGATAGAGGGGGAGAGTATACCTCAAATTAGTTTGTGAATTTTTGCAAGGAACAAGGAATTAAAAAGGAGCTAACAAAAGCCTATACTCCACAACAAAATGGAGTGGCTGAGAGGAAAAATAGAACCATTGTGGAGATGGAAAGAACTATGCTTAAAGCCAAGAGACTTCCAAATGAATATTGGGGTGAAGTTGTAGCAACAACAATATATTTGATAAATAGAAGTCTTACAAAGGCAGTTTGTGATAAGATTCTACAAGAGGCATGGACAAAATGCAAGTGGACAGTTGAGCACTTGAGAGTGTTCAGGTGTGCAACATATGCACTTGTGCCAAAAGAGAAGAGGCAAATGTTGGATGACAAGGGTGAGAAGTGTATCTTCATGGGCTATAGTGAAGAATCCAAAGCCTACAGGTTGTATAACCCAGTCACCAAGAAAATAGTCATTATCAAAGATGTAGAGTTCTTAGAGAATGAGTCATGGGATGGAAAGATGGACAACAACATGGGTATTTATGTCACAATACCTTTTGAGGATGAATAATTTCCAAAAGTTAGGAGTGTTAAAACTCTACAGCAAGGTAATCATTCAGAAAACAACAACTCCAATTTTTTTTAGCAAAGCAGTTGCTCCAGAAATTTACAATAGAGTGAAAATTTTGGCACTTAGTCTTCTTCATTAATCCAACAGTCAAGTGGCTCTAGAAATTCTGACCCTAGTCTTGCATCATTGATTCCACGAAAGACAAGAAGTGTGAGGGAAATTTATGATAACACAAGGTATGATGAAGAGTTTGGTGAAAGTATGAATTTTGCATTATTTTCTCATAGTGATCCAATTTATTTTGAGGATGCTTTGAAAGAAAAAAAATAGTGTGAAGCCATGGATGAGGAAATGGATGCAATAAAGAGAAACAAGACATGGGAGCTCACTGATTTACCCAAAGGGAAATCAGTCATTGGAGTAAAATGGGTCTATAAGACCAAGAGCAATGTTGATGGAAGAATAGAGAGGCATAAGGCAAGATTAGTTGTCAAGGGGTACAAATAGTAGTTTGGGAGAGATTATGATGAGACATATGCTCCAATTGCAAGGATGGAAACCATGCGGGTAGTCATAGCAATTGCAGCCCAACACAAGTGGAAGGTGTATCAAATGGACATGAAGTCTACCTTCTTGAATGGAGTATTGAAAAAGGAAGTATATGTGGAGCAGTCACCTAGTTATGAAGTTTCGAGTCAAGAAAGCAAGGTATACAAGTTGAAGAAATCTCTTTATGGGCTGAAGCAAGCACCATGGGCATGGTGCAATAGGATTGACTCATATTTGTGAGCAATGGCTTTAGCAAAAGCAATGGTGAGCCCACACTCTACATCAAGGCAACCAATGGTGAGATTCTTATTGTTGTTTTGTATGTAGATGATTTAATTTTCATAGGGAATAGTAATCTTTTCATTGTTGATTTCAAAGAGGAAATGAAAAATGAGTTTGAAATGACAAACCTAGGTTTACTAAAATATTTCCTAGGCATAGAGGTCCAACAGACAGAGCATGGAATATTCATTTCACAAACAAACTATGCCAAACAAATCTTGAAGAGATTTAGAATGTTGGACAACAAACCAGCCCCAACTCCAATAGCTACATGTCTGAAATCAGGCAAAGAGGATAGCAGCAGTGATGTTAACCCAACACTCTATAAGAGCATGGTTGGAAGCCTCATGTATTTGACAACAACAAGACCTAATTTGATGTACATGGTAAGCCTAATTTCTAGGTTCATGGAGTAACCTAAGGACGCACATAGGCAAGCAAGAAAAATAATTCTAAGGTATGTCAATGGCACGAAAGGCTATGGCACTATGTATATTGCCTTCAATGAGTTTCAGCTAGTTGGGTACACAGACAATGATTGGGCAAGAAATATAGATGATAGGAAGAGCACATTGAGATATATGTTCTACATGGGTTCAGGAGCAATATCATGGGCATCAAAGAAGCATCCCATAGTTTCTCTATCCACAGTTGAAGCAAAGTACATAGCAACAAATGCAACAACATGTTAAACTATTTGGCTTAGAAGAATCCTTGCAGACTTGAATGAGGAGCAAGAAGATGGTACAACCATATTTTGTGACAACGTGTCTTCTATTGCCTTGACTAAGAATCCCATTTTTCATGGAAGAAGCAAGCACATTGAAATTAGGTATCATTTCATAAGAGAATTAGTTGAGAATGGTGAAATTAAAATGAAATTTTGTAGGTCCGAGTAGCAGCTTGCAGACATTTTTACCAAGCCATTGTGCATAGATTGCTTTGAATGCCTAAGGGATAGGCTTGGGATGATAGAATGATTTGGAACTTCAGTTCTGGAAACTTAGAAAAGTGCCAAAAATTTGAACAGGTCTAGGCAAGATAGCTCCAGAACACAAAATAGGTGCAAATAAGATAGCTTCAAAATTTTTGCTCCGGAAAGACATTGCTCAAGAAATTTCGAATGGTGATGAAAAAAAAAACACTCAAGATTAAGGTGGAGTGTTGGAATTAATAATCTTGAGCAACGTCAACCAAATACATTAAATGCTCAGTTAGAATAGATCAGTTGGGATCTTCCACCCCCTTGCCGTGTCTGACATCCCCACTGGCGAGTTAATGTTTCTGGTAGTGAATTAATTTCTGGTGGTTGAGTTTGAATTTGAGTGACAATTTTTGGAAAAGGTAAAGAAAGACAAAAAGGAAGAATATAATGTTTGGAGCGTTGAAGAACAAGGAGGGAATGTTCAAGAGAATAGAACAGAGGAAAGAGGAGAAGAACCTGTAGTAGCAGAAGACATTGCACAAAGTGCAGAGCTCTAGTGCTTTGGAATATTTGCAGCAGTAGCACATAGCAACACACAGAAAGGTTCGTTGCACCAGAATTTGGGCAATTTGTTGTATGAAGGAAATACAAAGCCATAGCTCTGATTTTTGTATGCAAATATTTTTTAATGTAATTTTTGTGTATGAATGAAATATAATATTATTCTCCCTACTTGTTTTGTCTCCTTGGTCTTTGTGTTTTCATCTTTGCCCACTTTAGTTGGGATTCATTTTTTTTTCCAACAATATTGTAATATCTTATAAAAAGGTTGACAAAAAAGTATGATATTTAAAAAAAATAAAAATTAAATGAAATTATAGACAAGTATAATGATAAAATGTTAAGAAATATTAACTAAATTGAAGGTGTAATGATAGATGTGCCACAATGAGAAAAATAAGAAAACATAAAAATACATAATAATTATTGAAATGAGATAATGAATAAGCAAGGGAAAAAAGGAAAATTACAAGTATAATGAGTAATAGGAAGAAGTTATAGATACATTGTACAAACAATTATGATTATTTTCATAAACATTTTCATAAGTTATGACAAGAAGAGTTTCGATAAGAGGTGATAATAGTATAGATATAATTAATTAAAAAGTTAAAAATTACAGAAAAAAAAGTTGGCCAAAGAAATCTAACCACAATTAATGGAGTCAATTAAATTAATATTATAAGTCTAATCAAAGAAAAAAATAACACAAAGTGATATATTGAACATTATATAAAAATGGAATATTAATAGTATGCCAAGAGATAATAAGTGATTGATAAAAATAACTCAAAGACAAGTCATGAACAACAAAAGAAGATATTTAAGTCTTAAAATAAGATTCCCATGAAATAAGTAATAAATAACATTAAGAAGAATGAGCCCAAGATAGGAACCATAAGTATCAAATGAGAAGCTAAAATGTAAATAGGATGAATAAAAGGAAAGTAGGATTGCCATGACAGGTGAAATAAAATCAAAATACTCTCAATCCAAAAAGAGGGGTAAAAGTATAGAATTAACAAGACAAAGTGAGTATAAGGTTAGGGGGGACCAAAAACACAAAAGGAAACCAAGATAGAAAAGGAACAAATAGGGAATGGGATAAACCACAAAAGAAATATTTCAAAGAAAGGTGGGAGGGAGTGTTGAGTAAGAATGGAGGATAAAGGATCAAGGAGAGGAAGAAGAGGGAAACTAGGGAAGACATGATAAAAGAAGAGGGAGGGAACAAATTTGTGAAGAGGAGGGGTTAGTTTTAAGGACATATTATAAGGGTTTCCACATCAAAATCAAGCTCCACCCCTCACCCTAGTTGATGTTTCAATATATTCTTTAGTATTTTATCTTGAAGAAGTTATCTTCAATAGCTAACACTTGAGTAGTTTCTAAGTGAATGTGATGTCTAGAGTTGGAGGAGTGTTCAACAAGTGCTAAGTTGTAAAATTTCTCATGTTTGATTTTAGTGTTATGCTCCTTAATCTAGGTACTAATGGAGTGGTCAATTTTACCATTTTAGGGAGTTATGTAGGAACACTCAATTTTGTACACCTTACAATTGAGAAGGGGATATCTATGATATTTGTCAGAAAGGATAAGGATTTTTATGGCGGAGAGGTTTGAAAGCACATTAAGGCCCTTGTTTTGGAGGATCTTAAATATCTTGTTAGAAATGCCTTCAATGTAGGGAATGGTGGGATAAGATCTATTGTCACAAGAGGCTTACCTAGATTTAGAGGTGCACTTCATTTAGTCTTGTTTGAAAGCTTTGGTTACATGCTTGGAATAATACTTGGATTTAATTTGAGAACATTTTCAAGTGATTAAGCTCTTGGTCAATGTGATCCTCAACACAAATGTGAAAGGCCCTCATGGTCAAGTCCTTTAAAACACTAGATTTTATGGTGGATAGTGAAGGGGGGATGTATGGAGATAAAGATTGGTATGAGAGGTTCTCTTGAAGACATGGTGGGCCTAGGAACTATCTGGTTTTATAATGAGAAGAATATCCAAGAAGGGGAGTTCCTAGTTGGTTTCAAGTTCTTTGGTAAACTTGATGCACTAAAAAATGTTGTTGAGGTGATAATGAAATATTTTAATTTCTCAAGATCATCATGCCAACATATGCTGGTTCCATCTACATAGCATTTCTACCATCTCAATTTGAGGGGTTAGGAATTGAGGACTAACTCTTCAAAATACTCTATGAAAAGGTTGGCAACAATAAGAGAAAGTAGGGAACCCATGGAAACCCCCTCAATTTTCTCATACATAATGCCTTGGAAGGTGAAGAAAGGGAACCTAAGGCACAACTCAACGAGGGAAGCAATTTCATCATTAGACTTATGCCTCACTATTTTAATGGAGTCATTGATCAAGACCTTGGCACAAATGTGATATCAAAGCTAACCATGAGGTCACCACTCTCAACCTTTTTGTCCTTAATGAACTCCAAAAAATGAGTGGAGTCCTTATGAAAGGGTTGACTTATTCTATAAGAGGGGAGATTAGATTGGTGAGGTAGGCTACTAATTTGTAATATGTCGGGGAGTTGATGGTGTCCACAATTGGTCTAAGAGAAATATCATCCTTGTGAATTTTAGCACCATAGATACAAAGGGTGATTTATTTGTTAGTCGAGAGACATTTCTATGTGAGATTATCAAACAAAGAATGGGCAATGGTAGTATTGACTTTTTTATAATCTTGGAGATGAAATTTTGGGACAATATTTTGTAATTTCCACAATTGGTAAGGTGGTCCAACATTTTGAAGTTGTAATCAAGTTGGTTTAAGAGGACAATGACATTCCCTTTGTCAGCTTTGATAATGATGATATTAGGTTTTTCACTAATAAACACGTTTGGGTTGGATTCAATCCCAAACAAGTGTCACATATGATACTTCCTACATTTCTATTCATATAAAGATGTTTGGGTTGGATTCAATCACAAACAAATGTCACAGTGACTAGTTCTTGTCATTGCAATATCTTTGAAAGTGTTGATGATAATATATAGTTAAAGGAGCTAATACTTATTAATTCTATGGTTATCATTTTTTTCTAAAACTTGTAATAAACCTCAAGAAATATAACTAATAACAATCTGCATAGCTCACTATTACAAATAAACTAAAATATTGTGGAGTTTCATCTTTGCAATTTAATTGATTACTTAGTTAATTTGACATTAAATCAAAATAAATTAGAATGAGTAAATTGAATTATTGAACAAGTATGGTAGCCATGCTAGATATTGGTGTTAGGAATTGCATGCAGAAAATATCAATTATATGCAAATAAAGATTAAACAGAGGAATGGAAAACGCATAAATAATAACAAGAGACAATATTTAACGTGGTTCACCCAAACTTGGGCTACGTCCACCAATAAAGAGTTCAATATTATTATCTAGTAAATCAAACCAATTGCAACCAGTAATCCTTGCAACTGAATACTGCTGCAAAATGCTACAATATAATGTCAATAGAAACCCTAATCCTTAGCCTTTTTTCAAGACTTGTGTCTGTTACAAATAGGGTTTTTTATGTCGACCAATAGAAAAAAACACTCAACGCCTTTATAAAATAATAAAAATCGCAAGAGGTTTCAGGGGTGCTGCCCCTCGACCCTGCCCTATATCATGACAAAGAGTGCGCCAGGGGCGTTGCCCCTTGACCCCATCTTGGGGGCGTTGCCCCCAAACCTCCGTTAAATAATTTGGGGGGGAAACCACATCGATAAAAGTGGGGAAAATTTAACCTTCAAGTCTGATTAGGCTCCATATACCAACAATTGACATTCACTAAAAGAACTCAAATAACCAAATGGTCTAAGGTAAAGATTTGTTCCTAAGAGTTTGGAAGGCATGTATAACATCGTGGATGAGTTATTTGAATCACTTTAGGCATTTCAAGTTGAAATTACTAATTAGCCACCTACAAGTGAAAGATACTAATGGATCAAAGAATTGCTTTGTGGGATTTTGATGTGGCATATAATTTTGAATAGAATGTTAACATATTTATAATAGAGGATGCATTCATAAAATTTGATATTGTGTGAAAAGTGATGGAGTCAAATCATTTATGTATAGGATGATGATATGTATGCCAAACTCTCATTATGTGAAAATGCTTATTTTTTACCTATCACAACATGTATGATGTTATATCTTAATGGTAAATGAAGATAAATATTGATTGTGAGAGCCAACTCACTAGACAAATATTTATATTATGTGAAGGCTATACTAAGATATCAAATGATTTAACCATAATTTTTTTTTTTATCTTAGAAAAAAAATATTAAAATTTCAAAGAAAAAAAATTAACATAACGTAATTAACCTATTAAATTTAATTAACTGATTATATTAATCACTATAATACATAGAAAAATAGCTTACATATCTGATCTGGAAACATAGTGCACGTAGATAGGAATACCAGTAGTTGTGCCACACATTATAAGATCAAAATATTTTCCAAATATGAAAGAGCTGAAAATGCAGGGTTAAAAAGAGAAAGTTTTTATTGCTCAAAATTATGGAGCCAGAGAAGGAGAAGAAGGAGGAGGAGAAGGAGAAAGCACTTGCTCAGGCTCTCTTTGATCTCTTCACAAATGTATCGTCATTAGTTCAGGGCGAGCTCCAGGTAGCCCGTCAGCAGTAGTATATTTTCCATCAGCTGGAAACGAATCTGGTGTAGTTTCGATTAAATTTGTCTCTACCCTGGAAATTATTCTAAAGTTAGATCTTTGCAGGTTTTTTTCTTTCTTTAAGTAGTTAGAACTCCGATTTTTTTTTAATATATCCATTGAATCTGAATTTTAAACAGGGAAAACAGAGAAGTCACTAACAGAATAGTATAAACACGCGCGTGTTAGTTTTAAATAATTTAGTTTGGTATTTGCCCTTGATCATTTTGGGATTGTCTGGCGAGGGGAAGGGGTATTTTCTCTAATTAGTTTTTGAGGTTTGGACATTGTCTTCTTCGGGTTTTTTTTCCTCTTAATTTTGTCTGGTAAATAGGGAAATGGCGTATAGGTAGCGCACTGGTGAACAAAAGAGCATTTTCAGCCAAGAAAGGACAAGTAAATTGTATCTCTTCTGCGAAAACTTATCAAGAGGACTTGCATCTGTCTTGGTTAAATGGTGATCTGGTTAATCATACAGCCACGCAATTAACAGGGGAGAAAGTTCGGAAGGGTCTGAAGTCGATCATCTTTATCTAGAGCACAGGCCATTAGACTAGGGTTGAGTTCTTTCACTAAGCATTACTTATGTTTTTTTTTCTTTTCATCAACAAACATTTTCAACATGGCAATAGGTCCTGTTTTACATTGAGTCCATAGCCAACTAGATTAGGGTTGTATTCTTGCTTTAAGCTTATAAGTTTAGTATTCAAATTAGAGGGATGGAAATGAAGATGGTTTCAATTAGTGAGGATGATGGTACATTCTATGATTATGCTATTCATCAAGGTTCAAATTTTCTGGAGGTCAATTAAGTCAGGTTTAATCTATGGGTGATTTTGACAGACTGGATCCTCCTACTAGTGACAGCTTAGCTGGAGGATGATTTTTAGTTTAGATGTATGCTTACTCATCATATTAATCTGCATAAAAAAGAACAAAGATACTGATATTTGTATCATCCAATTGTTTCCATTAAAAAAATAGAAATACAGAAATAAAGATTTATACTTTAATTTTTTAAGCAAATTATACTACTAGGTTTGGGTACTTTTTAAAAATAATTAGACCATAACTGCAGCCTAATTGGTGGCAAATAACTTTAATTTCCTAAAGGTTTTCAAAATAAATCAACCTCCAATTCACTATTTCCTTTTTCTTTTCAAAATGGGCGTCTAACAATTTGGTTATTACTTCACAGAAAAGGAAGTGTGGATAAGATTTCTATGTTATTCACATAAATCCATCCAGTCATTTGATGATATAATAGATAGATGTCAAACTTATTCTATTAAAATCTTTGATTGAACAATTTTTTCAGTTATAACGTATAGTATAGTTGAAATGCGGTTCTTTATTCTTTATTTAATTTTGTTATATTTCCTTTATTCTTTGTTTAATTTTGTCATTCCTTTGGAGTCTTATATTTCAAAACAACGGAGTGCTTGTGCAATCATTTGGGTATAATAAGATACATTCAAACATGGCTTGATTGCAGTAATTGTGAATAAAACAATGTATTGAGAAAGGCTGCTATTAACTCTTAGAACTAGGAAAGCAACAGGAAAAGTAGACGGTGGATGGCACAACGTCCAACCTGGATATATGCACCGTATAATCTATATCAGCTGCTATGTGACCGATTGTGCCCAGAAGGAGGAGGGAAGATATGTGTGAGGTGTTCTTTCTGTGTTCAGAACAATCCAGACATCAACCCCTCTCCCTTTACTTACTGTGAGCAGAAAATGCTGGAGATGCTTTTGGAATACCAAAAGCATTTCTCAAGAAAGGCCTTTAATTATATCTATTTCAGCGCATAATTATTCATTTTTCACTAGTTGATAAGTATCTTTGTTGAGTTCTATCAGCGACAGATTTATTTTTCCCAAGAGAGCTCGAAAAACTAGGAAAAATTTAGGATTAAAAAATAGAGAAAATTTTCGGGTTTTTTAATAAATTTAAGAGTTTATCTTGATTTATTTTGAGTCTAAAATTAATGTCGGAGTTTGATTGATATTGACCCAGAGTTGTCAGGATTTGAGCTTAGAATTGCAGAACTTGCATAGTCAGGGCTAATTCAACTTGTTTTGGGTGGGCTCAAGATCTTGTGAGTGCTCACAAAAAACTGGGAAGTACATTTAATATGCTTTCAACAGTTTTCATAACCGCTTCTACAAATAAATGTAATTTAAGTTGGGTAGCTTGATTCAAAGAACAGTTGAGGAGAGAACATGGTCTGCAGGTTTGGGTTTCAAAAAAATTCATGAATTGAAGCTTCCGCGAAACTAAGGTCTCCCTTATTAGGTTTTATTTCCTATCGTCCAAGGTCACAGATTCACCACAATGAAGCCATTTAAGAGAAGATGAAAGTGGTAGCTAATTAAGTGGTACCAGGAATCTTAGGACCACGATTGCAAGACAATGACATTTGGTGAGATCCTGTTACAATTTCAAATGAGTAAAGTCAGAAAAAAGATACAATTCAAAACTTGCCTCTTCTTTGCCCAACGTAAAGGTAAAGTTGAAGTTGTCTAGTTCATTTCCAATCAAGACATCAATTTGTTGTATGAGACCTACCATGTAGAAACTGGCAAGGGTATTGATTTTCCGTTTAACTTATAAGTTATTCAAATTTTTACCTCTTTGGTTTTTTATACTTTGACAATGATTGCAATAATTCCAAGCCTTGCCAATTCATCGAAGCCTGAGGTATATGGGCCATATCTACTTTTTGCTCGACACGGATTATCCAGATAGAGGTAGGTGGTGCAGGAGGAGCAGGCTGAGGATTACATTTTGTGACCTTTCTATGGATGGGGCAGCATTTTTTTTCTAATCCGTCTTGGTAGCTAATGCCACTCAAATCTTGGAATGCTAACAAAGCTTTTCCATAAAGCAATGGAAAACTTATATTGTTTCATTAGTCAATGTTTCAAGTTAACAGAGCCTTCTAGTTGGGGCATGTTCAGAAGATGGAGAAGATGGAACTTCCAACTCCTTCCAGTGAGGAGAAGGTCAAGAAAATAGAGAGGCCTGCAACAAATGGAATCCCAATTGGAAAGGTTGGAGCAATTGTTTTTCTACCCAGGATTTCAAATAATTTCATGCATTCTGAGTTGGTTTAGAATACTAAGCTTTGGATGATAAAAATGATCTATCATTAAACATCCAGGGTTTCATATACTAAGCTATGCGAGTTATAACCAAGCAATAGGGCTTTTCGTAATTTATCTGGGAATTGTGTGGAATCAATTTACAGGGAATTGACCTATCATAATCCACGGAAGTCTCAAATTAATAACAGCAATTGGGACATCAATCATTATCAATATTGTTTCTTCTTTTGTTGTTGAAAATTTAAAATTTGGGTAATTATATTGTAAAGGAAACATAATTACATAAAGTACAAACTCAAGCCTGCGCACTGAAATGAGCTTAGTATATCCAAAGACATTGAAATATATTCTGATGAAATATGAATACATACTCTAATTCGTCAAAGGTAAACCAGTGGTAATCCACCGATGGTAGACAGGATAACTATTCATTTAATACAACATTCCCTAAATAAAATCTGTTATAAATGGTCAGCTGACAAGAGTAGGACATTGATGCAACTATGTGACAAGCCAAGAACAATAGCAGAAATATTGTCAAAAGAGAGAGACCCAGTCTTTTGAATGATAAATTATCATCATAAACACTGGTTAAATGTTGACATCAGAATTCAACTTAATATCAGCATAGATGCCAAAACCTCACCTGCTTGTCATTAAGGATTTCAGAGTTAAGGCCAGCTGATTACTATTCCAGTACTGACAAATTTGCTTGCATGGATTTATTATCTATTTTTTTCCTCGAGAGACCAGGTTTTTTGCTGGGTGTTTTGTGCTGCTTGGCATAGGCAAGCCATATTCTAGTGGAAGCCATCTGTTCATGCATTGAATGGAACCAGGACCAGGACTGGGACCATATCTATAAGGAAAATCAACCAGACCTACACAAGAATGGATGGAAAATGAAACCAAGGACCTTGCAATAACAAGGGTACGCTATGCTTGGTAGTTGTGTTCAAAAAATAGTTAGGCAAAAATTGTGCCAAATTTAGCTCAAGGAAGTGGTGATATCATCTCCAAGCGGAGCATGTCACCACAGAAGCAGATCATAAATCTTATGAATACTATGATTTTCAACACAACTTATAGATCTACCACAACTCATGGTGCTAACCTTTTATGCATCAGACTTTTCAGTATACATAAGCAGTAAATGTACAATATGGCATCATAGCCACATGTTAGATAACCATTTCCTAGACAATACATTGTTAAGCCAAAATATAAAAATTAAGTTTAACGCCTTTCAAATTCACAATGCATTATACTGAGAATCAACCATCCAACATGTTTGTAGGGCTTATCCTGATGGTCTGTGGATTTTTTAAGCACTTACTATGAAGTGGTACCAAAAAGTAAAACAGAGAAAACATCATCAAATTGACAAGATTCCCTCTTAATGAAGACAATGCATCTCAATAAGATTGCTAATCCCCATAACGAAGAAAGAAGACCACTCCACCTACCTTGTTACAGCTCAGACAAATAAGCAATCATCTTCATATTCAACTTAGAGAAGAATAATTTACTCTCTAGTACAAGAGAAGACATGAAGGTTGACAAAGAGGAAATAATGACATCATATGTGAAATTCAGCTTATGTGATTGCATTATTTTTTGGGGCTAAAAAGGATATGTATAGTGCCCCTCGGAAAAGGATATGTATATTTGCAGTACCTTAACATAGCTATAGTCATGCAGGTGCTGAACTAGCTATGGTTGTCTACCAAAATTCCCATAGGCCCAACAAAGGATAGGCTGACTGCCTACAGTCCTACACACAGATTGAGAATCAGATGAAAATACGTAATACCCATAATACAAAGACAACAAAAACTCAAAACAGAATTGTGAACCAATGGAAAGTGGTTTGCAAACCATTCATCGGGATGGATTGGTTACTCATGCAATGGATGTTCCCCAGATCTTTAGAGTGCCTTTGTGGAGATTATAGTCACATGCTAGTTCTGCTGTAGTCATGTTCTCAGCTTGTGCCCCCAGCCACTCCTCCATTTCTTCCATCTCCTTGTCTATATGTGCACAAATCTCTGTGCTGTTTGGCTTGAAAGCATAACAAATAGAGACAATAAGTTGAGTTCTTTGTTTGTTGACCAACCCACTGAGATTACCAATGACATAAGTGATAATAACATCTTGGCAAGGTATGATTTTTTTCTTTCTCCAGTGTTCCACGGGGACATGGCCCCCCCCCCAAAAACCACCCACACCTGAGATGGGGGGATGCCAGGGAAACATCCCTCCTCCGTCCCTCCATTGTCTTCAAGTCCCGCTACCGTTTCTTGATCGTCTCCTTCCTGAAGGGGACGTTTCCTTGCCGTTTTTGGTAGGGAGATGCCAAAGAAATGCCTAACAGACTTCCAAACATCCCCTCAACGTTAGGAAATGCCCAAGATGCCCCCTCAAAAAAGCAATAAAATAATATTTGTTGTTAAAAAAATAAAACCTAAAGTTATACATTGACTTTTATGATTTTATCAATGATATTTTTTATTATCATTTGTTTTGTTTGAAGTCATGCGAATAAGGGAGCTGAAGGCTGAAGCAGTGAGGAGTGAAGACTTGAGTGATTGATTGGTGCATTGGACTCCATCGCAAGGGTGACTGCAGGATTGAGGGGCACACAGGTATGTAGATTGTAGGCTTTAGTTTTAGTTTATTTTAAATTTATTTTTCTGATTTTTCTTATTTTATTCCAACTATGCCCTCCGCCCTCCGCCCTCCACCCTCCACTCCCAACTCCTGTAGAGAGTAGATATGTATGCAAAATGTGGCGTGGGCTTCTACAAAGCCCACGATCATTGTATTCCATGAGATGACATCTCTTTGAGGCATTTAGTCAAGCAGTTCACGCGCCTTGCTAGTGCTTCCACATTTTGCATACATATCTACCATCTACGGGAGCACTAGATTTTTTAATTTTTTAAAAAATGTTTATTGTTTTGAAATTTAAATTTTAAATTTTTTATTATTTTAAAAATTTAAATGAAACTATCAAATATCATTTGCTTGAAACTTGAAAGTTTCTAAAGCCTTTTGGCAGGTGTAAAGCTTAGAGAATTTTGATATCAGATTATCAGAAATTCAGAAATTTTCAGAATTTCTGATAATCTGATTTCAAAATTTCTAAGCTTTACACTTGCCAATTACAAATCCATTTTGTGCATATCCTGCAATATTGCAATCAATGAGACCACATTTCTAAGTTTTTTCATTTTTGGCAATAAAATTATAAATTAATATTCATACAATGATACTGCTGTGCATAGGTCTGATTTTTTTTTTAACATTGTAGGTCTGATTTTGTTTTTAAATTGTTTTTAGCAGCATCATTATCATAATGAGTTCATACAGCAGAAGTGACGATGAGGGTCAAGAGGTTGAAGTAGAAATTCAAAGTGAAAATGAATCATCTGATGATCCAGATTTTCAAATAGATGAAGGGAGTGAACATGGCTCAAATACTAGTCTCAAACTGTCACAAGTTCTATTGGGAGTAAAAATGATAGCTGCCCTTCACGAGTCCTCCAAAAATGGGCCAAGGGCCCTTTTGATCCAAAATCACCATTAAAACAATTTGCATCTAAGATAGCAGCAAAGCCTGGGACAATTGGGGGCACTAGAAAGTGGAAGTGCCACATGTGTAATCTTGAGTGGTTTGGCAGCATTACTAGAACTAATGCTCACTTTCTTCTTGTTCGAGGAAAAGGTGTAGAAGTATGCAAAAAGATGGAAGGGAACGTGAAGTACAGGGCTGAAATTTTAAAATTATGGGGTTGTAATGAGGATGAAGTACCTATAAATGTTACATTGCCACAAAGGAGTAGGGGTGATTAGATTTCAACAGTTTCTACTTCTACTTAGCAGAGTCTAAGGCCACCGAATCCATCCAGTTCAAGTGCAGCAGAGCCCAAGGGAAATGTAAGATAGCATCTTCACAACCATTTTGAAATTTATTCAATGTGCAAGCAAAGGATGAGGTAGATGATGCCATTGGCAAATTCTTCTTTGCCAATGGCATTCCATTCCATGTGGCTCACTCTCCTTATTACAAGGAAGCTGTGCCAAAGATGATAAGGGCAGGACCATCATATGTGCCACCAGGGGAGACTAAATTGAGGACAACAATCTTGGATCAAGACTATTCCAAGATTAATATTTTGATGGAGAAGATGAAGAGAACCTGGGTCACAAGTGGATGCAACATAGTCATGGATGGGTGGATGGACATTAGGCATCCTCCTCTCATCAATATCATGGTTACATCTATTGCGGGCCATTATTTCCTTAGGGCTATTGATTGTTCAAGTCATAGCAAGGATGCTCATTATTAATTTCAGATCCTCAAGGATGCTATAGAGGAGGTTGGGCCACAAAATGTGGTGCAAGTAGTGACAGATGTGACCCATGTGTGCAGAGCTGTAGGGAAGTTGATTGAGGCAGCCTATAGACACATGTGGTGGACTCTTTGTTGTGTGCATGTTATGAATAATGCACTTAAGGACATGGGTAAAATCAGCTGGATCAAATCAACTGTTAGTGATGCTAGAGATGTACAGATGTTTATCTGCAACCACCATACTTCACATGCACTTTTTAGGACCTTCTCCAAGAAGGAATTCTTGAAACCTATAGAGACTCGGTATGCATCATACTTTATTCTCTTGGAGAAGATGCTTGAGTTGCAAGAGGCATTGCAACTAATGGTAATGACATTAGAATGGAACCAATGACCTGAGTCGAAGACATAGCAGGGGTTGAGGGTTAAGGAGGTGATGAAGAATGATGTCTTTTGGGCTGATGCCAAATATAGTCTCTATCATTGATCCAGTCTTCACAGTTATTAGATTTGGGGATTCTAATGCACCTTCCCTTGGAGAGGTATATGAGTGCATTGATTCCATGCTTGATCAAATGAAGGCTACTGTGCGAGAGGACCTCACAATGCAATTCTTCACCGAGCATATTCATCCAATCATTCAGTGTAGATGGGAGAAGCTCAACACTCCCTTACACATGGCTGCCTATGCATTGAACCCAAAGTGGTATGTTCCACGTCTCAACAGAATGACACCTATAGAGGATGTTGAGGTGAAGGAAGGGTTCATGAAGGTCATTGACAAAATGTATGATCCTATAGAGGCTAGCTTGCTTCGTATTGAGTGGACAAAATTTGCCACTCTTTGGGGATATTCAGAGGCGGCCAATATAGATTTGGAGACTATGTCATAGGTGGACCCCAAGTTGTGGTGGACTATGCATGGGCCTAGATCTTTGATTACTACTCTAGCCATTTGTTTGTTGTCCCAAGTTTCTAGTTTTGTTGCTGAGAGGAACTAGTCTACTTATAGCTTCATCCACTCCATTAAGAGGAACATGCTTACTTCTAGGAGGGCAGAGAAGCTTGTGGCTGTACATGGTGCTTTGCATCTCATTAACCGCAACACAACTACATACAAGGAGAGTCCAGCAGCCAGATGGGATGTAGAGCTAGAAGAGCCAGCACAGATAGATGATGATCCTACACAAACAGGGCTGGCTGGTATTGGTTTAGATGAGTTTGAGCATGTGGGGTCCAACAGTTCCAGTGATGAGGAGATTGACATGGAGCTTGGAGATGATTAGATCATTAGAGGCATCAGGCCATTAGCCTAGAGCCATTTACTATTTACTATTTAGTATTATGTTTTTGAAGTTTGAAGTTTGAACATTGTTGATACTTGATTGTAATTGTGAATCATCAATCATGATTATGAAATTCAAATTATGAAACAACTAGTTCTTGTTCCAATGTCTATATTTTGATTTTCAATGTTCAATGGTTCACTAGTTCAATGAAATCATTGCAATGTGTTTAAACATTTAAGTTTTTCTTTTAACTTTACTTATTCCTTAGGCTTCTACAGTTATATTGTTATACATTTTTTTATAACTAATTTTTCAAGTACTATATGTATTTCAGCATTGCTCCTCGACCGCCCCCCCCTGTCGCCGCTGCCGCCTCTGCCATCCCCCCGCTGCCCCCAAACTTAGATCCCCTGTCTCTCGTCCCCGAAACGCATACCCCGTTGTCCCCCCGTCTCTGTCCCCGAAACTCCATGGAACACTGTCTTTCTCCTTCTTCATAGCTTCCTTGAGCAATACCAACAGTCCTATTCATGGATTGAGAATTGGCTGAAAATGCATAACGCCCATAATACAAAGATAAATAAAAGCCAAATCAAAACCAACAAAAAGTGGGTTGCAAGCCACTAATCAGTATGGATTGGTTATGCATCCAATGGATGCAGCCTAGATTTTTAGGGTGTCTTTACTTCTCAATGCCCATCGAGAAGCTGTAATGCCCCCTTTTTAGCTTGATCTTGTTTTGGATGGTTTGGCCTATTCTTGACCCTCGTAGGCAAACATAGATGGTTAGAGGGTCATTCTTTTCAATAATTAGTGGTTTTCTCCTTCAGAGCTCAGTGTGGGTTCAAGTGTGGCCTTCGTTAGACTCAGTTCTTCATACTTACTATTTATAGAAAGTCACCATTCCAGAGGAGTCAGGGTTACGAAATTTAGTGAGGCACCTAGACAGGTCTCAGATGCAGTGTTGACCTCTTATGTAGTTGGATGGGCGAATTATTAAATGTTTAGTGAATAATTATCATTAAAGGTACTTTAATGATAATTAAATATTATAAAGTTAAATTATAAAGTTAAAAAGTGTACTTTATGTCCAATGAGGCCATGACCCTCAATTTAAATCACTTAAAGTACATTAATCTTATATTATTGGTTTGGGCACCCAAGTTGGAGATATTATAAAGTTTTTTATTAAAAACCTAAAGTGGATTTTAAAAGCAAATTAAATATAATTAAGAGGTCGACTTCTTGAAGAGATTATAAAAGGGCATCAAAGGCATTCATTTTGATTATGTTTTGGAGATTATAAAATTGAGTCTTTGGAGTTTGTTCTTGGAGAGGAAGCCATCTAGGGCTTTCTGCCATTTTCAGCATTGGAGAACGAAAACTCTTCAGTGTTTATGCAATTTTGAGGTTGTGAAAGACCAGCTGAGATTATTGCTAAGTGTGGGTTTCATCTAGGAGTACAATCTGTGCTAAATTGTGAAGAAATTACAAGGGTTTGAGCAAATTGCATTGAGAAGGATAAATCATTTATAGTTGCATTTATTTTCGGGCTTGGCACACTTCCCAAGAAGCCGTACAGCTGCTGTATTTATCTAGGCCGTACCATTTCCAGCAAGGACGTGTTCTTCCTAGAGCAAAACACCTAGGGTTTTCAGCTTTCTTCATCACCATTGCTGGTGCCAAGATCAAAGAAGGCTTTTTGTGTGGTTTTCGAGGTGGAGCAAACAATCTTGCAGTCAGGCAGTACATTCTACCAGTTGCTGCAATAAATTCCAGAATTTCATGAGGCAGACTTATGTTGACTTTCGGGTATGTTGAGTTGGAGAACAAGCATTGTAAATCTTTTATATTCAATAAATAAAATTGCAGCTCCTTTATTGTTCCAATTGTTGCCTTAGTTATCTATTTAATCTTTTATGCATATTTCTTGCCTAGCATTATTAGAGAAAATACATAGAAATCATATACTTATTATAAAACCCTCAAGAAATTGCAAAACTTTCAAAACAAAACAGTAGGGCATCATTCACATATTTGTTTGCAAGGGTTAGAGATAGCAGGTCTCTTATAGTGGTATTAGAGTAGTTATCCTGCCATCCTGTGCAATATTAGTTTTCATGAGCAGAGATAATTTGTTTTATACCAGAGGAAGAGGAATAGGTCATTAGGAACCACTTACGATTCTCAAGGGTGATACAGTCTTAGGCATTTTGGGCATACGCAGGTCTAGTTCCAGTGACAATGACGATAGCATAATAGGTTTAATGGGGGACAGAGACATAGAGATACACCGAGATGATAGAGAGGTTTTCAGAGATAGGGGATGTGATAGACCTCATAGTCCTATTGAAGAGTTGAGGAGGCGACATGAGAGTTTGATAGATATGGTTACAAATTTGGTTGGTGCCTTGAGGCAGAGTCCACTTCTACAACCAACAGGTCATGTTGATCAGCTTAGAGTTGAGCAGCCTCAAATGCCAGTTCCAAATGATCCATCATCTAGTGGGTTCGTTCTTAGACCTGGTCACCCTACATTTATTCCTTGAGAGACTCCATTAGAGAAACAGATTTTGCAAGTAGAGGTGCAGTCACCACATGCCTTTTCAGCTGCTGATGTTACTAGGCTTTATGGGGAGTACATGTCTTTAGCTCCTGAGATTAGACAAGCATTGTTAGTGCAGGAGTTTTTGGATTTACAGAGACCTAGAGGTAGAGGCAGACAAGAGCATAGAGCACCGTAGGTCCCACAGGTTAATAGGGATTTCCAACATGCTGTCAGCAAGGTTGTCTTGCTACATTTTGATGGTAGTGACAAGTGTTTAGCTAGATCGTGGGTGCAGAAGCTCGACAACTATTTGTCACTGAGACCTATGCACGAGGACGAGGCAATTAAGTTTGCCACATTGCACCTGGATGGAGTGGCTCACGATTGGTGGCATCATGGGATGATCACCTTGCAGCATAACTCTATTACCACCTACTAGGAGTTCATAGATAGATTGATCAAGCGCTTCGACAAGAAAGATCTGGAGTTGTACTTTAGAGAGCTGGCACAACTTAGATAGGTGGGCAGCTTGGATACTTACATTAGCGAGTTTCAGAGGCTCGCTGTGATGGTGCCTAGTTTGTCAAAGAGCCGTTTGGTTATGTTGTTCACTGAGGGTTTGCAAAAGCCCTTGAGAAACTGCTTAAGGCCTTTGACCCGCCTTTCCTGCATGGTGCCATCAAGAAGGCAAGGAGTATGGAGCTTGCTGCTCCGAAAAAACAATTTCCACCAAAAACAAACACCTTGCTTGCTGAAGAGAGTCATCAACTAGTTGCAGAGACAAAGAAAAAGACAACAACAAAACTTGATGATGCAACTCGTGATGAATTGAGAAGGAAACAACTTTGTTATTGGTGCAAGGAGCCCTACAACAAAGATCATGATTGTCTTATGAGGCCAAAGGGCAAAGCTAACTGAGTGATGTGGGTTTATTATGAGGATGATGAGTCTGAAATTTCAGACCAGCAAGCTGTTTCAGAGCATAATGAGGCTGGAAATGCCTCTACAGAGTTTGGACCCGATGCCAATCTATGCCCGTTGGCATTATCTGCTAGTGCACAGGATGATTCATTCAGGTTCAGGGGATTAGTGGATGGACAACGATGTATTGCCATGCTAACACTGGAGCCACACATAACTTCATTGATGAGGGTTTTGTCAGCATGTGTAGACTCTGGACAGAGGACTTCGCTGGATTCAAAGTTGGGGTGGCGGATGGTTATACGCTCACTTGCACTAGACGGATTTGTAATCTCACCCTTATGCTAAATGATTATGAGTTATAGGCTGACTTTTATGTGGTCAACATGGGTGGGATAGATATAGTGCTGGGTATGAGATGGCTCCAGGACATTGGTGCATTCACCCTTAACTTGCCTAAAATGGAGACGAGGATTGAGTTACAGGGCAAGAGATATGTGTTGAGGGGGATTATAGATGGGAGCTTGCGCTCTATCTCTCTCGTTGGTGAGGATAGCGAGAGGGTAGGGGTGAAGTTAGCTCAGGAGGAGGAGTTGCATAGAAGATTGGGCATGATTGTATTTAGTACTCTAGGGGTTTAGAGGTAGTTGATTGGGATAAGCTTGGAGGTATGGTTCAATTTGTGACCAACCCTTTGTTTGAGGCGGATGCTGCACTGTCATATGATAATCCGCTCTTTGAGATAGATGTCGATCACTCTCTTGACCCTAGTCTTGAGAGGTGCATTGATCGTAGTGTTTGGGATCCTTCCAGTGCATTGGGATTTCAAATAGGGCTCACAGAGGAGTTTTTTGAGGTGTACATAGTGAGAAGTGCGTACAGTTTACATTTGATCCTCATGTGCACGATCTATTTCAGATGCACAATTCAGTGGTGCAAGGGCTAGACAGTTTGTATGACAGTTTGCCTTGCGTAGAGATAGGAAGCAAAAGTTGTCAGTCTTTTGAGTTGCTTCCTTCTGTGGCTCAAACTCCTGCAACACTTGTATTGGTTCGATAGGTTTGGACAATTGTTTTGGTGTTGGTATTACAGGAGCTGATTGGTGACGACAAGGACATTACATAGATCTTCGATTGGGATCTTGGTGGGGGAGAGTTTTCTTTGCAGCTGAGATTGCTTGGGGACAAGCAATTTCAGGGAGGGCGGACTGCAATGTCCCCTTTTTAGCTTGATCTTGTTTTGGATGGTTTGGCCTATTCCTGACCCTCGTAGGAAAACACAGATGGTTAGAGGGTCCTTCTTGGCAGTAATTAGTGGTTTTCTCCTTCAGAGCTCAGTGTGGGTTTAGGTGTGGCCTTCGTTAGACTCAGTTCTTCATACTTACTATTTATAGTAAGTCACCATTCCAGAGGAGTCAGGGTTACTAAATTTAGTGAGGCACCTGGATAGGTCTCAGATGCAATGTTGACCTCTTATGCAGTTGGATGGGTGAATTATTAAATGTTTAATGAATAATTATCATTAAAGGTACTTTAATGATAATTAAATATTATAAAGTTAAATTATAAAGTTAAAAAGTGTACTTTATGTCCGATGAGGCCATGACCCTCAATTTAAATCACTTAAAGTACATTAATCTTATATTATTGGTTTGGGTGCCCAAGTTTGGAGATATTATAAAGTTTTTTATTAAAAACCTAAAGTGGATTTTAAAAGCAAATTAAATATAATTAAGAGGTCGACTTCTTGAAGAGATTATAAAAGGGCATCAAAGGCATTCATTTTGATTATGTTTTGGAGATTATAAAATTGAGTCTTTGGAGTTTGTGCTTGGAGAGGAAGCCAGCTAGAGTTTTCTGCCATTTTCAGCATTGGAGAACGAAAACTTTTCAGTGTTTATGCAATTTTGAGGCTGTGAAAGACCAGCTGAGATTATTGCTAAGTGTGGGCTTCATCCAGGAGTCCAATCTGTGCTAAATTGTGAAGAAATTACAAGGGTTTGAGCAGATTGCATTGATAAGGATAAATCATTTGAAGTTGCATTTATTTCTGGGCTTGGTACACTTCCCAAGAAGCTGTACAGCTGCTGTATTTATCCAGGCCGTACCATTTCCAGCAAGGGCGTGTTCTTCCTAGAGCAAAACGCCTAGGGTTTTCAGCTTTCTTCATCACCATTGCTGGTGCCAAGATCAAAGAACGCTTTTTGTGTGGTTTTTGAGGTGGAGCAAACAATCTTGCAAGCAGGCCGTACATTCTACCAGTTGCTGCAATAAATTCCAGAATTTCATGAGGCAGACTTATGTTGACTTTCGGGTATGCTGAGTTGGAGAATAGGCATTGTAAATCTTTTATATTCAATAAATAAAATTGCAGCTCCTTTATTGTTCCAGTTGTTGCCTCAGTTATCTATTTAATCTTTTATGCATATTTCTTGCCTAGCATTATTAGAGAAAATACATAGAAATCATATACTTATTATAAAACCCTCAAGAAATTGCAAAACTTTCAAAACAAAACAGTAGGGCATCATTCACATATCTGTTTGCAAGGGTTAGAGACAGCAGGTCTCTTACAGAAGCCATATGAAATGAAAGTTTCATGCATGGTTTCAGAATAGAGATTAGAACAGTGATGTTCCTTTTTACTATAATTAGTAATTATCCAATTGCAAGGGTTAGAGACAGCAGGTCTTTTACAGAAGCCATATGAAATGAAAGTTTCGTGCATGGTTTCAGAATAGAAATTAGAACAGTGATGTTCCTTTTGACTATAATTAGTAATTATCCAACATTTCAAGTGCAATTGATATGGTTGAAGCACAGTTGCAGATCTGGTTTTTTAGGAGACAATTTGTGACATCAACCTATAGGGTTTGTATCTTTTCATCTCACCTCGAGCAGAATATGAGATATTGCCGTATGATCTACAAGAAGCAGAAGTAGAATTCGTAGTGGGCTATCAAACTGAATATTAGGGTATCACATTTGGTTTATTCTATGTCTCTTCTTACCTAAATAAAATTCCATTAGCTTCTTCATTTTTGTAACAGTTCTCTACTTGGGCAGATGGACTTCTGGGAATTATCAATTGCATGCATACCCATTCTGGAACATTTTGAGTGGGATTCTATTTATGGAATTTGCAGGGTGGTTAATATAACAATCAAAATCTTAATTAACATATGCTCCACAGTCCTATACATAGATTGAGAATTGGCTGAAAATACAGAATGCTTATAAAGTATAATACAAAGATTAACAAAAACCAAACCAGAACCAATGGAAAGTGGTTTACAAACCACTTGTCAGGATGGATTGTTCATGCATGCATCAGATGTCCAGATCTTCAGGGTGTCTTGATGGAGCCATGTTCTCAGCATATGCTCCCCGTCACTACATCATTTCTTCCATCTCCTTGTCCACATATGCATAAATCTCAGTGCTATTCTGCTTCAAGGCACAAGGAATAGTGGTAACAAGTTGAGTCCCTGCTTTCCTGACCAATCCACTGAGATTACCAATTGATAGTAGCATCCAGGTGGGGCATGATTTTGGCACTCTTCCCTTAATAATACGTGCCTTGACACCAATTTCCTGCTGTAATTATTGTCTTTTTTCTCTTATTCTGAGATCAAATTGGTCACCTTGGCAGGATCATCTTCATTTTTATCTCTCCCGAACCTAATGACTCTTTCTATCCCCTGGAATTCATAGTCCATAAAATTGAAAACATTCTACACCTCAAAGATGCCATAGACATTGAGAATGGACAAGCAAAATGGTGTGTAGCCCTTGGAATTTATCTTCTTTCTGATTTCATATTCCTAAAATATATTTGCCATGGTGGTGAAGGATTACAACCCAAATTGACCCACAGAAAAAGAGCACAGACAGTTTTTTGTTCCCTAAAGAAGCAAATGCCAAATGACGTAAAAGGGGTAAATCAAATAGGCTCCCTCTTGAAAAAATTATTGTGTCCTTTATTTTAAGCATGGAAGTCTGAGAAGTTGATCTCATTCACAAGACTGATGTGATAAACATTCCTGGGCAAGCAGTGATATCCTGCTGCCACTTTCATTTTAGTGCACTTGGGAGCAGTGTGATTAGAGCCTAAAATCAATTTTTTTTTTTCACTTGTCTTTAAAAGATTATGATCTGAGTTAATATCACCTTGATTTGATGTTTCTCTTTCCATGCTGGCTCCTGATAAAGTGCTGGGCTTGCAGCATGGGGCTCAGCCATTCGCTAGCTCTATGATCCCAGTTACCATGTTTTGTGTTTTCCTCTGGATCCAATTGGTTTGAAACTCCTGGTGATCTGATTTGAGAGAATTTGGAAAGTTTTCATCCTTTTCTGACAAAAACTGCACAGATATAATTTCAAGTCTTAGTTCTTTTACCTCAGACCTTGCTTGCATCAGTAAATATAGAAGAAACAAAGAATAGATCAGACCCCTTGCAAAATCCAAGGCATCTAATTCTATACACGGAATCTGTCTTTTCTATTTGTATTACTTTAATCTCCTGCCCTAACCCAAACTTATTCTTGATTGATAATATTACATCGTCTTGATTTCAGGATATATAATCTATACATCTTCTACTGAGCCAACTTGGCAAATAAGGCAATATCATCAAGTGTGTTCTTTCTATAAATACTCCATTAGTATCTCATCCAATGCACCATGGAACACGTTGACTTCATTACTATGTCATCAAATGCACCATGGAATGTTGACTTCATTAGTACCTCATTAAATTCACCATGGATTTTGTCTTTAATACTATCTCATCAAATGGACCATGGAACATCTTGACTACTTCAAAGACCATTTGAGGTCACTGGGGGAAGAAAGAGGATATAAGGACTGAGTCATGACATCAGTGTCTGATATGAGACATCGGTGAGGTAATACCTGATTTATTTGAGTACACTTTGACCTGTGTTTGAACTTTGACTGCGTGAGTCAGCAACTAAGGTGTTACTGCAATTTTGAAACTATGGCTATATTTTGAATGCTATTAAGTGTAAGTTCGGCCTGCAAAAAGTGCTGTTGTCTAGGATCAAATTAAATAGTGACTCGTAAAAGTGCAATTATTGTTATGTTTAATAAATTAATGGTACTGCTCTACTTCTCTGGGGTGAATATTTTGTACCTTCTTGTTGTGGATTTGCTAGTTATGAATTTATGGGATCTTAAGATCACTTATCATAGTGAAGTGATCATTGGATCTAATGAGGCATTGGCATTTTTGGTGTTCCTGGAGAAGCTTTGATTTTTAAGAGGACTATTAGTAGTGAAGTCCTCAAACTCCAAGGATAAAGCCCTTGGAATTATGAGGAATTCGTATTCCTAAAGTTCTCAAATTCCAAAAGGAAATTCTTTTGTGAAATACTTGAGCTTATCTACAAGTTCAAAGCATTTGATACTTAAAGCTCTCGAACCCCAATAAACAGAAAAATAAAGTTGTTAAATCCCACGAGGGGTTGTTTCAGTGAAGTTCTTCAACTCTACAAGGCCTTATTGTTCCTTAAGTGTCCTGAGGCATTGCTATTGTTATTCCTATTAATTTGATTGCTTAGAGTTGACATGTTATTACTGCTTTTGGCTAGCTAGGGAGATGAGTTGATTGGAATCGCAAATAAGTAATGCAATCACAGTAATAAATGCCAAGGGATGCTGTCTTTGGAAGTCTTCATTTCCACCATATTTAAGTTGTGAGTAGACAAATACTTGGGAAGGAGAACTACCATAATCTGCTTAAAACAATATTGCACATTCCATAACAGATATGGTTCTGTTTAGTTTAATGTTTGGTTTTGTACCCCCTACGCCAGTTACTTGAGACCACAACTTTTAAGGATAGAATCAGGGAATTGGATCAGAAATTACAAGAAATGCATAGACAATTAAATGAGCATAAGAATAATATGGAAAGGGCCCAAGCTAAAGCTAATTAATACAAGAACATGGAACCTTTAGATCCTTTACAATAGTGGATATAGTTTACTTAAGAATCAAAATTAATAGTTTACTTTAACTGGAAAGTTAAGTTTCACTCTTGTTGGTCCTATGTTAAAGTGAAACGATGTACTATTGATAAGAAAACTAAACATAAATTATAAAAGCACTACAAGCATTCTTGAGGTATTAACAACTGTTGGTCCAAATCTAGGCTATGATGTCGTGGGTTGCACATGAAAACGTTTTATTCATGTGTAGTTTATGAATGTGCTTGCAGTGTTCCATGAAACTCTTTCTATTCACGATTTTCTCTTGCAAACTATACTTTTTTGTTTCCGTGGCTAAATGAAAAGGCAATCATTTGCATATCGTCTTTCTTCTATTGGAGTCTTTAATTATTATGAATACTATCGTTACCTCTAAGCATATAATCAGCCAATTGATAATAAGTTTCCTTGCACAGAGATGCTTGATTTCGCAATTTAAATTGCTTCAAATGTTTTGTTATTTTCTCTTTCAATGGACTGACGGCCCCCTTTCAGTTTGTTTATTTAAACATACTGTCTCTCATACACTCATTTGTTTTAAGTTTTCAAATTGCTAAAGTCAATTCAGTCATTCATTTCTTAAACCCTTTAAGACGAGTTAAAAGAAATAATTGTCTCTGCAGGGCACAAATAATCTGTTGGAACTTCTTGAAAAGATGAACTTAAGAACAGCAGATGAATATAACAACATTGGAGACTTTGCTTCAGGTCTTCGGGTTTTTGTTGAGCAATTGAAGTCAAAAAATGAGAATTTCCATGAATACATGCAGCAGATTGATGAAATTGATCAACAAGTGACAGAACTTGAAGCTATAGTTTCTATGCTCGACAAGTACACTTATACATTGGAGAGTAAAGTTCGGTCTGCATATGTTGAATCTCGACCCAAGTGACGAGAAAAGAATGATGGATGATTAAATTCTTATTTTCAATTAATTAATTCCAAGAGGGTGTATCATCTTTTTATTGCTGCCAACTGGTTCCCATTTCTTCTTTTATTTTAAATATTGCAGTTTGAGGTTGAGTTGATGATACAACTTAGAAGAATCGAAGGCACTTGTCTGACATTTGCAGTTGTAGAATAAGGGGAATTGAAAAACAGCCCTTGAAGACGAAAGAAAAATGATATGTTGTGCTCTTAAATTTTAAATATGTAACTCATAAATTTCAAACATCGCCTTACGTTAATATAATTTCTTGGAAACCATGTTTACATCCAGAAGAGTAATATTGCAATGTATATAAGGAGAGCGTAGTAGCATTATACATACATGGCAATTGCACGATAAACTGAAAGTGCAAATGAAATTCAATTTCACGGGTTTAAAATGGGAAAAATACCATAAGTTAAAAGATACTCTAATATTCAGAAAATATGGAAAACACTGTAAATATTATTTCATGTCAATAGAGTGCATAAATAGAGAAACAAAGTCTAAACTTCAGTTATAGGACATAAATAAAGATTCAATTTTGTCAATTACTCTCAAATTCTTCTAAGTATCAGTTTTCCAGTCTTAGAGTCATATTGGCATAGACTTATTACTCATTTACAAAACAAATTCGGAGAATACAAAATTCAACAGACCCTAAGGTAGCTATGACTATATATGTGAAATGAAAGTTCATGCTCCTATATCTACAACCAATTACTTAAAATGAGCATGGTCACAATCATGCTACCTTATATATGTGAAATGAAAGTTCATGCTCCTATATCTACAACCAATTACTTCAAATGAGCATGGTCACAATCATCCATAACCTCATTCAAGATATTTGAATCATCTTCACTAAATCTAGGCTCATTATTGATTGCAATCAATTTTAACTTAGGATCAATTATATCTAAATCAATTCACTAGTAATCTTAGATAGTACTTGAGATTAGCAATTCACTAATGATGAACATATAAGTTCTTAGCCTACTAATGTATTCTAGAAAAATAGAAAAATATGAAAGTCATAATTAGAAAGTTTCTAACCTCATTTAAGATATCTAAATGTAGGCTCCTCGTTGACTACAATCCATTTTGAATTAGGATCAATTACAACTAGATCAATTCATTGATCATCTTTGATAGTACTTGAGATTAACAATTCAATAATGAACACATAATTTCTTAACCTACTAATGTATGCTAGAAAAATATTGAAAGTTATAATTGGAAGAAAAAATCATGAATTTGTTGGCTCAATTAGTTGCATTTCTTAGAGTATATATGTTCAAACACACTCTAAGAATGCCCACAAGTAGAAGAATGACAAAGTTGGATATGACAATGTATTAAGTGATTCTATTTATCGTCAATGATATATCAAATTGGCATGAATCTACTTTTGCATTTTGGAGTATATTGACTTTTTTGTCCTATCCATGGCTTCATAAGAATAAACCATGGGGATCTTTCACCAACCAATTTTAGAACTCTAATCAAAGGTTCTAAAATTTATACACTCGTGCATCTATACAAAATGTCTCATCAACACAAAATGTGAAATAATGCTTCTATCCATTTCAATTGAGAAGCAACATTCTATCCAATTTGACGAAACATATATGCCTTTCGGTCCATTATTTGGGTGCAAATTTTGTGTTGTCAATAAATTAGTGGTAATCTTTGTTGTACTTGGTTTCATGAGCTCATTTCCTTCAATAAAGGTTTTCATCATGATTGGCACCTTAGTATGGTTATCTATGATTTGGTGTTAGATCTCCCCCTTTGAATTGTGGATTTAACCCAATCAAGTTTTTTGTGATATCCACCCAATTTTTTTGAATTTTTTAACTTGTTAGCATTAAAGCATAAACAATGATAATCAACTAAATCAACTACCTTCCACTTTCTGATCACCTAGTCACCTAGGTCCCAGTATGGGCGAGGTGAGAGCATACGATGGCAAGGTTTACATTGCAAAGCTATTGAACCACTTGTTCAACGGGGTGAGTAGAAAACTCCCATTTATGCAGTGGGGTCAGTACAAAGCAATCCACTTATTCAGTGGGATAATAAGATGCCACTTATTCAGTGGGGTGAAAAATAAACCACTTATTCAGTGGGGGTGAATAGCAAATAAACACAAGCTAAGCTAAGTCATCGATGGTACTACCAAACGCTGTTACAATAAGAGTTCATTATAAATCAGCCTTAGAACAACATAGATTGCCGCTACAATGAAAATGATGCAATACACTTGATTTAACTCCCCAAAATGATACCAGCACATGAATAAGTTACCCCTTGCTAGGAATGAACAAGTATATAATAACAATGGTGCCTAGGAGTTTGAAAATGGATTGAACAACAACAATAATAGGTCTGATTTGAAACAATAGGTCTGAAACACCCCAAAAACAACAATAACATGATACACCACCCAAGAAGTTCATCAAATCACCAAAGAACACTCTGAAACTATTTGCAAGGCCTAGAAAGGTCTAGGTGCCACCAAGTAATCCTAAAGAGTAAAGTGAGGTGGGGTGGTTCCCCCTAGAAACCACACGCCCTCCCTTCATAGTGATGCACAACTTGCAAAAAGGGCGATCAACCTTGGAAAATTCAAATTCAACATTTAAAAATTTGCAACCTCCTCCTTCCTAGTTGCCTAGAATGGGAAAGCTCCTAGGAAAATACCCAGAAGGAAATATTCAACACATCAACCAACAATTGCAAATAGGTGGTACAACTAGGTATAAGAAATGGTATGGCCCAACAAGCAAAAACCAAGGTAAAATCACTCCAAACACTTTGCAATATTAGAAAATCACACCAAACATATAGCAACTAGAAGACATCAAAGCATTCCATCTCTAAAAACAAATTGAAACCTTCACCAATTGCTCCAATGGTGACTCTTGTAGTGAAGCCACACCGAGTTCAACTAGGGAGTGTCTTGCAACTCCAAAACTAGAATGAACCTTGAGGGTTTTCATCCTCAAAGCCTTGAAGAATTCAACCCTCAAACCAACAACACTTTGTTATCTCAACTTGACATGTCCAAATGAGCTACCCTTGGTCTCCTTGTATAACTTTTTGGAGGGAGATAAAACAATTTTAAAATAATAAGATAATTCCCCCTTTGGAAAACACCTTTTGAAAAAACTAATAATCTCTCATGTCCCAATGCCCCCCCCTTCTCCAGTCTAGGCAACCAACTTGGGGGTCCTTTTTCACTTTACAAAAGGTTATAACACTTTAATGAAAAATAAAATAATACTTAAACATTACACTTAAGTAAAATATTACAATATTTTACCCTTTATGATGGAAAATCCTGAATCAACTTAGAATCTATTTCTAATTGCACCAATCAGACATGGAGGCACTAGATGAGTGAATGAGGCCATTTTTTAGGCTTTCTAAAAGTAGACATGCTCTCCAAGAAGTTTGGAGAACACCTAGATCGTCCGATAACACTGCAGAGACTGTCATTCAAACCAAAATCATCCCTTGAGCTCAAAGCCAAGACAAGAAACCATAAATTGTTGCCACTGCATCCTCCAAGGATCTTGGAGTCCCCTTACCCTTCCATTTAGCCTAAGGGAACTCCGGAAATAGGCTAATGGCCACTTAACATATTAGGATTGAGAAGGGAACATTACAATCCTCCCTCCCCAAGATTGCTTGTCCCCAAGCAATCACAAATCTCGATGCTGCAATATCTGCTTGTTCTCCCAAGGGGCATCCTCAACTGGTAGATTCTTCCACTTGACAAAGTATTCTTTGATGGCCCTTCTCTTCAATATGTGCTCTTTAAAATCTATCACTACTCCAGGAACTAATACAAGCTTCCCTTCCTCATCCAACATAGGTAACTCTATAGAAGCAACAACATTGTGTTCAAGCGCCTTTTTGAGGTGTGACACATAAAAGACATTATGCACTTTTCTACTCTCTTGTAGCTCTAGCTCATAAGCCACTTCTCCAATCCTTTTGGAGATTCTGAATGGACCATAGAAACGTGGCTTCAACTTCTCTACTCCACTCTTTTTGAGAGTGGACTATCTATAAGGTTGAAGTCTCAGATAAATCATGTCCCCAACCTTGAACACACACTCAATACGATGTTGATCAACATACAACTTCTTTTGATTTTGGGCATACTGGAGGTTGTCCTTCAAGGATTTTAGAATGTCTTGACTTTGTTGCAATAAATCCTTGGCTTGGGGAGCTCTAGGGTCACCAAAAATTAAGTCAATGGAGCTTGGAGCTTCCCACCCATACGAGGCCATGAATTGAGACATCTTGATTGACATGTGATATGAAGAATTGTAACAATATTCACACAAATGGAGCCATCTCACCCAAGCTTTTTGTTGTCTTGAAATATAATTTCTGAGGTATCCTTCTAGCCATTTGTTAACAATCTCAGTTTTCCCATCAGTTTGTGTGTGGTAACTGGTGCTTGGGGTGAGCATTGTACCACTCAATCTGAATACCTCTTGCCAAAACATGCTTAGGAACTTGTCCCTATTGCTCACAATATCTTTGGGCAACCTGTGTAACTTGAACACCTCTTTAAAGAACAAATCAATAACCTAAGCTGTTGCGGATGCTATAGAAATGACAAAGAAATGTGAAAACTTTGTCAATCTATCAACAATAACCAAAATACAATCCCTTCCTTGCACCTTAGGAAAGCTTGTAATGAAGTCCATGGAGATACTTTCCCATTTTTGGTTGGGAATAGCCAAAACTGCAACAAGGAACTTGTCCCTATTGCTCACAATATCTTTGGGCAACCTGTGTAACTTGAACACCTCTTTAAAGAACAAATCAATAACCTAAGCTGTTGTGGATGCTATAGAAATGACAAAGAAATGTGAAAACTTTGTCAATCTATCGACAATAACCAAAATACAATCCCTTCCTTGCACCTTAGGAAAGCTTGTAATGAAGTCCATGGAGATACTTTCCCATTTTTGGTTGGGAATAGGTAGGGTCTGCAACAAGCCTGTAGGAAAAGTACAATCATTCTTGTTTTGTTGACAAATTTGACATATCTAAGGACCTCATCCTTGAGCCCCTTCCATGTGAACCTCTCCTGAATCTGTCTGTAAGTCTTGAAGTAACTTTGATGAAAAACCAAGGGAAGATCGTGGAATGTCTAAAGAACCTTCATCTTGAGCTTAGATTCTGGCACCAAAAAAGATTATTTCCTTGTACAAGATCAAATCGTTCACCAACTTGTACCTCTCATATTGCAAGGTGCCTTCAACTATGTTGGTGGCAAAGGAGTTTTTGGCATACTCTGCGAGGATTTTCTCCTTCCAATCATCAATAATCTCCATCAAAGAGCTCAAATGTGGCCTTCTTGGCAAGGCATTGACCACAATGTTGTTCTTTCCTTTGACATATTCTATGTCAAAATCATAAGATTGTAGCTTACTGACCTAATTCTGTTGTTTGTCATTGAGGTCTTTTTTATGCAAGAAATGCTTGAGGCTATTATGGTTAGTTTTCACAACAAACTTTCCACCAACCAAATACTGTTGGATTTTGGCCAAAGCATGCATAATTGCAAGCATCTCCTTGTCATTTATAGAATATTTCCTTTCCACACCCCTCAACTTTTGAATTTCAAAAACAATTGGGTGCTTTCCCTACATTAGGACAACACCTATCCCTTTTCTAGAAGCATCACACTAAAGCTCAAAAGGCTTGGAGAAGTCTGTTATGGCCAAAAAGAGACATGAACCCATAATGTGCTTGAACTGGTCAAAAGCATTTTGTGTTGCATCTAACCATGCAAATGCCCCCTTTTCGGTAAGATGTGTGAGATGAACAACCAACTGAGAATAGCCCTTCACAAATCTTTTGTAAAATTCGTAAAGACCCAAAAACCCCTTCAATTGAGTGAGGTTTTCTGGTGGTGGCCAATCCAAAAAGGCCTTGATATTCTCTTGTTCTACGCTAACCCCCTTCAAATTGATCACATGACCAAGATACAAGAGTTTAGTCATACCAAACTCACATTTGGATTCCTTGGTGAATAGAGATTTGACCTCCAGAATGCTCAAAACCTCTTCCAAGTGTTTCAGATGCTCTTCCCATGACATTGTAAATCAATATGTCATCAAAGAAGATAAAAAAACTTCCTTAACTTTTTGTTGAACGCCTGATTCATACATGATTGGAAGGTTGCGGGTGTGTGTGTTAAGCCAAAAGGCATAACTAAAAATTCATAATGACCAAAATGGCACCTGAAAGCAGTCTTCTCAATGTCTTCCTCATGCATTCTAATCTAATGATAACTAGATCTAAGATCTATCTTGGAAAGAAAATTTCTCCATGTAGCTCATCAATCCTTGGGATTGGATATTGGTTCTTGATGGTCTTCTTGTTGAGATCTTAGTAGTCTATGCACATGTGATAGTGCCATCCTTCTTCACTAAAACCATTGATGAAGCAAAATGACTCTTGCTTGGGTGGATGTCCCATGTCCAAGAGTTCCTTGATGACTTTCTCAATTTTGTCCTTGTTCCTCTTAGGATGCTTGTATTGGGTAAAGATGATTGGCTTGGCACCCTCTTCAAGTTCTATCACATGCTCAATACCCCTTTCAAGAGGTCTCCCTAGTGGAATGCCACTAAAAACCTTGCTTCACTTTGAGACCAAAGCTTGCACGTTTGGATGATAGATTATTTTTTCTTTTGGAGAACTAGTGGGGCATGACTACACATTTTGCAGCACACTCCACTAAATCATTTCAAATAAGTCATTCCATTCACTTGAATGAAACAATACAAGGACCCCCATTTGGCATCCCTCTCAAAACCACCTTCTTCACATCATATGTGAACTTTAGCTCCATGGTTTGAAGGTTCAGTGTGATCTCTCCTAGAGATTGTAGCCACTAGATACCAAGTGAAACAACAAAAAATGGGTTCACCAATATGAAATGATAACAAGGGGGGTATGATGCACCTATTTTCCCTAGTTCATGAGGAAAAAGAGATCCCCTAGGGCAAGATTGACTTTCAGGTGAGTCAATCTTAATGGATATCTTGTTGTTTTCCTTATGACTGAGGATGGGGTAAATCAGTTTGAAATGCACTTTTGAGAGATGAATGAAAAATACCAAATGAATGCAATGATGCAATGTAACACATGAAACCTCTAAATTAAACCTTAATATGATAGAACTAGTAAAGTTTCAATAGATTTGAGAATTGGATTTTATGCACCTATCACAAAAAGGTTGTGCTGAGTGTCCTCCTAGGACTCAACTCATTCGCCCAAGGGTGAATGCGTCTTGCTACAAGGGTTGAAAATATGCTTTCACAGTCCTTTGGTCTTTGGTCTACACTCCTGATTCCTCTGAGTTTCATAGTTAGAAATTTGGAAATAGATTTTGAAAGTGAGTTTTCGTGGCTTGACGACAATGTTGACAACTTTTGTAATTTTTATCTCTTGATAGATCTTCAATCCTTCTTCAACCTAAGATTTGCAAAACAAAACAAACAAGAGTGAAAAATTTGTTTGTTTTTGATGAATGGGGGTTTTCCTTGGTCAAACCCCGTTTTGGTAATTAAACCTTAAAATGAAACATGAAAGGAATGATGAATGGAAACTTGCTATGTTGCAACTCACCAAACCCTTGAAGGTCTAAAACTTAGCACATCTATCCAAGATCTTGATCTTGCATGAAATGGCTTGATTAGATGTTGATCTTGGTGCTTGAAATTTGACTTGAATTCTTGAAACCTACATCACAATGTTAGCTCCAAAAACATGCATGATGCTTGATAACTTTGACATGATGCTTGAGATCTTAAATGTTGATATAGAATACTAATAAATCTTCTCTTGAACACTTTTGAAAATAATATTTGCTATAATTTTTGATCTCTTGCTTTCTCTAGGATTTGAATTGATAAAAGACCTTGCTTTTATAGGTAATTTTCTAATTTTCTAAAAATTAAACATTACAAGACGACATTTGAAATTGAATTTGGGATCATAAAAAGGCCACCAAAAATATATTTAAAATTTGAATTAAGCAACTAAAGGGGACCTATTCACCCAAGGGTGGGTGAATGGGTCCTGACCTAAATTGCCAACACCTATTCATTTTGGGGTGTTAAAAATGATAATTGCATTAATTAAATCATGATTCCCGTTTTGTAAATTTCAATAAATTAGGCTTGTAGATGCAAAATAGGGACATTTAGAGGCTTAATTCAGTCCAATAATTAAGGGACCCAAACATAGTCTGAAAATGTAAAGGTGTACATTTTTTGACACTACACCAAGAACCACATCAGTGTCACCAATGCTTACAACATAGAAGTCATCCTTTACTTCATACTTGCCCAACTGAATAAACATGTTTGATATCTTTCTGGTGCAAGGGAGGGTAAATCCATCAATCACCATCACTTTGAATCCTTCAAACTCTTTAATCTTTATTTCTCTCTTTGCCACGATTCTATCATCAATGAAGTTATGTGTAACTCCAGTGTCAATGAGGGCAACGATTTACTGCTCACATAGGACTCCTTGAACCCTAAAAGATTCATTCTTTTGGAAGTTGGAAAGTTGGGAACGGGTGCCCTCACTTCCCCTATCTTCTTTTGACTCTTCAACAAACTCTTCTACCTCTTTTTCATTCAAATTAGACTATTGTTCAAACATTTTAGATGTTAATTCATTAGCAAAATAAACCTCCAAGTGATGCACTTTGCCTCTTTCAAAGAATTTATGGCCTAGGGCCCATGGATCCTTGCAAGTGGAGAAAAGTTTCTTTCTTCAGAGCTTGTTTTGAAGATCATCATCCATCCTCGTAGGAAACTTCTTAGGTTGATTGGAATCTTTGTGTAAATGATTCTTGTCCTTATTGTGAAAGGTCTTGGACTATAACTTGGGTCTTGGGGCAGCAAGTTCCATGCTTCTTTCTTTCCTTATTCCTTCTTGGAGAGTTGGTGGGTCAAAGGCCTTCACCCAACCCTTCAATGGTTCCATTAGTCCTTTTGAGAAAAGGACTACTAGCCTTCTTTCTGTGATGTTGGGAATCATCACCGAAAGTATTTGGAATTTGAAAATGAAAGTGTCAAGAGAATTGTGTTGTTTTAACTGGGAAAGCTCTTGAAACCACATCTCAAGATCCTTCTGATCAAATCTCCCAATGATTTTGTTGGTGAACTCATTATAGACGTAAATTAGGTTATGGCCAAGTATGACCAAACAATGATGCCATCATTCATGGGAAGCTTCGTTCAAGTGTAAAGTGGAAAACTTGATAACGTCCAACTTTGGCATTGGCCTCAATGATAGATAATTGTCCAACTTTTGGACCCAATCTCTAGTAGTGCATTTTTCACTTCCATCAAAATGAGCCAGAGTCACCTTCCCTAAGGATTATTGATAGTCTCTTGGTGCCATAGGACCTCAGTTTTCAAATCTTCCACCACCCCTCTTCTTTTTCTAGTTCATGAATTTCTCCAAGGACATGTATCAAATCTCAACAGGAAGGGTCATGTATTCCACGTAACTATTCCTCACCTCATATGCTATGGGAATTTGTGCTTCTTATTCTACTAGAGGTTTGTCCCTTCTAGTGAAGGTAGGGTGGAGAGGTGTAGTGATGGATTGAACAAACATGCTAACAGTGTGTTCATTTTGTCTTCTATGATTGTTGACATTGAAATCACTAGCTTCACCATTTTGACACTGAGGTGTGGGAGACATTCTAGTTCATCTTAGCCAACAGTTGTGACATCATGTCCAACATGATATCAAATTTCCTATCTATTTTGGAATTTGAGATATCTGGTTGAGTTGTTCCCTTATCCCTTTTTTCCATGATCTCTACTGAACTACCATTGTCACCCTCTAGATTTTGGTGGGTTCTAAGGGATTTTGAAAATGTTTCCTCAACTGAAATATGAGGAATCTAAAACAACTGTCTTCTTTGTTCTCTGTTGTAGTATCTAAATTATCTATCACTCATAGATAATTTTTAGTAGGTATAAACAAGTGTTAAGGGCACATGCTGACAAGATGACCAAATTTTATAACACTGTGATATCCAACCAATTTTTTGAAAATTTCAACTTGTTAGCATCAAATCATAAATAATTATAATAAACTAAATCAACTACCTTCCACTTTTTGATCACCCAAGTCCCAGTATGGGAAAGGTGAGAGCATATAGTGGCAAGGTTTACATTGCAAGCTACTGAAAGAACCACTTGTTCAGTAGGGTGAGTAGAAAACTCCCACTTATGCAATGGGTACAAACTGAAAGTAAACAAATCTTCCACTTATGTAGTGGGGTTAGTACAAAGCAATCCACTTATTCATTGGGATAATAAGGCACCACTTATTCAATGGGTGAGAAATAAACCACTTATTTAGTGGGCTGAGTAGCAAATAAACACAAGATATAAGTATTGATGGTACGACCAATTGGTGTTACAATAAGAGTTCATTACAAATTAATCTTAGAAAAACATAAATTGTTGCTACAATGAAAATGATGTTACACACTTGATTCAACTCCACAAAATGATATCCAACACATGCATAAGTTACCCATTGCTATAAATGAACAAGTATACCTTAACAATGGATCCCAAGAGTCTAAAAATAAACTAAACAACAACAACAATAAGTCTGATATGAAATAACAGGTCTGAAACACCCCAAAAACAATAATAATAACATGGCCCACCACCCAAGAATTTCATAAAATCACCAAAGAACACTCTGAAACTATGTGCAAGGCATAGAAAGGTCTAGGCACCACCTAGTAATCCCAAAGAGTTAAGTGAGATGGGCAGGTTCCCCCTAGAAACCACACACCCTCCCTTCACAGTGTTGTACAACCTGCAAAAAGGGTGATGGCCTTAGAAATTTTAACTCAACATTTAAAAATCCACAACCTCCTTCCTAGTTGCCTAGTATGGGAAAGCTCTTAGGAAAATACCTAGAAGGAAATATTCAACACATCAACCAACAATTGCAAATAGGATGACCAATTATAAGAAATGGTATTGCTCAACAAGTAAAAACCAAGGTAAACTCACTCCAAACACTTTGCAATGTTAGAAAATCACACCAAACATATAGTAACAAGAAGACATCAAAGCAATCTGTCTCTGAAAGAAAATTGAAACCTTCACCAATAGCTCTAATGGTGACTCCTATAGTGAAGCCACACCAAGTCTAGCTAGGGAGTGTCTTGCAACTCTAAAACTAGAATGAACCTTGAGGGTTTTTGTCCTCAAAGCCTTATATAAATTTTTGGAGGGAGATAAAGCAATTTTAAAATGAAGATAATTTCCCCTTTTCGAAAACACCTTTTAATAATAATAATCTCTCATGTGTCAACGTCCCCCTTCTCCAATCTAGGCGTATAACTTGGGGTTCCCTTTTCACTTTACAAAAGGTTATAACTCTTAAGTGAAAATAAAATAATAATTAAACTTTACACTTAAGTGAAATATTAAAATATTTCCCTTTGTGATAGAAAATCTTGAATTAACTCAATCTAATTCTGATTGCACCAATGAGACATGAAGGCACTAGATGATTGAATGATGCCATTTTTTAGACTTTCTAAAAATAGACATGATCTCCAAGAAGTTTGGAGAACACCTAAATCATCTAATAACACTACAGAGAGTGTCATTCAAACCAAAATCATCCCCTGAGCTCAAAGCCAGCACAAGAAACCAAGAATTGCTACCACTGCATCCTCTAAGGATCTTAGAGTCCCCTTACCCATCCATTTAGCCTATGGGAACTCTAGAAATAGGCTAATGGCCACTGAACAGATGAGGATTGAGAAGGGGGCATTACATTTTCCAATGTTCTCAAGGGTTAAATCAGTGCAATGTGCTTCACATGAACTCCAAAACAATGTGGGATACATATCCATGATAAGTTTAATGAAAACAAGCCCTTTCAACTAGACATCCACAAATCACCCAAAAAACCAACTCAAACAATATGCAACACTAGAGAGATCAACCATTGATGTGCAGACCACAAAGAGATGTTTCATGAACATCCAACAATACTTCCATATACTTCTTTCTCACTATTATGCCAAAAACAAATAGCGCAAACCAAACAAAAACATAACACTTCATCCCAGAAGCCCAAAATACACATTTGTGAGATAAGAAATTTACAAACCAATTTGCGGTAAACTTCATCACATGAAATTTTAATTGAGACACTACACAAACACTAAAAGCATGTCCACCAAGCTGCAATAACAAAAACAATAATGCAGAGAACTATGGAGCATTTTCCAAACCAGTCCTAACAATCAACCAAATTGCCAACCCACTACACATATTAGAGACCTCCTCGACAACACTGATGACCTAAAAATGTAAGATTGAAACGACCACATACAATGAACACTAAATCCCAAACTGCAAGACCATATCTTCAAAAGTGGAGGAATGTGGAGCATTCTACCAACCAATCGTCAAAGCAACTTCCTACAGTAGAAACCTTCACCAACATCTAAAGACCAGAAATTCCTTGTAGCAACACATACTTTCTCAGGAACAACATAAGAGAGCATACAACATACTAAATACCATCAACAACATATCCCCAACATCAACATTACTTCTAATCCTCATCTTAATGTATCATCATGATATCATCTCCACTGACAACAAACATAATCCATACTAATTTAATTGACAACAAACAAGGCATGAAATCCAACCACATGAACATCAACAACATCATTGTTAACACATCATCATAGTATACCATCAACATACCAATGTAAGCATTAATGATAGCCCAAACTGAGTGTTGACATCAATGACAAACATACGTAACATATGTGCAACACTATTTTCATGGCTAGCTTTTTTTATAAAATATGAGCAATAAATTTTATTACACCATGTAAATTTGTCATTCACTATGATTTATACAATGTTATAGAAATGGTGTGAAAAGTGATGTAATAGCATGACAACAATGAAATAATGTAGAAATAAATAAAGAAAATTATGGAGGTAGAAAGAATGACACAAAAAATAGCAGAGTATATAGTGCATAAAGATGTAACAACAATGGAAAAGAGTGCAAAAAAAAGGATTGTAATATGTTTTTAAAATAAATATATGTAGTTCATGATTTGAGTTTGTAGTAGAGTATTTCGACCACCTCGTAGATTGAGAGGAGGTCCCACTCTCATAAAATGGTGGTGATGCTAATTTTATGTTCCTTAGTTTTTTTATTATTTATCATTTCATGTCTTTTTTGTGCAATTAATAATTTATCAATTTTTTGGATTGGTTTTAATATGAAGAGTGTTGTTTATATGCAAGTTTATAGCAGTTCAAATAGTTTTTGTAGCATTATTGTTACAATTCTGGTAGTAACTATAGTGTAGAAAAATGTAACCCTTTACATTTTCTCACTTGTTTGGGCCCTCCTAGTTAAATTGGACTTAATATTTCCTTAATTTAGTGTTGTTAAATGTACTTTATTACATTTACACACTTATTTGGGCCGTCTTAATTAATTGAGCTTATTTATGCCTTAGTTGGCCCTTTAATTCATTTTCCAATCCTATTAAATTACATTTTCCGAAGGGTAAACCCGACAATAATTAATGCCTTAACATAACACTTTGCATTGAACAATGTGTGTCCTAGGTTTATGGACTTGGGACCCCATGGGCGAATGGGTCCTCCCTAAACCTTAGGACCTAAATTTAAATTATGTTTTTGGTGGTATTTTAGTGATTTCAAATCTATAATTCAATGTCGGCTTGTGATATTTGAATTTCAAGAAATTAAGGATACATAGCTATAAATACGAGGTTATTTCACTATGTTTCACCTAGACTTTAATGAGAATTTTTATGAGATTTCAAGAGTACTTTCAAGAGCAATTAAAGGCATTCAAGAGTAGATATATCAAAGTTTTATTGCAGCATTCAAGATCCATTCATCATGTCAAAGTCTTCTTGCATTATGCATGTTTTTGGAGCTAACATTGTGATGTAGGTATCATGATCAAGTCAAACATTCAAAGCATCATTTCAAGAATTATTTCTAGTGTCAAGATCCACATCCAATTCAGCCATCTCATGCAAGTTTTAGACTTCCTAAGATCTCCATTATCAAGGTTTCAATCAAGGGTTTGTTGAGTGGTAATATTGATTTGTTCATTCTTCATTCCCTCTTTCATGCATTATTTCAATTCAAGGTCTGATTACCAAAATGGGGTTTGATGAAGGAAAAACCCCATCACCCAAAACAAACATTTTTATCTCTTTTATGTGTAATTGCAGATTTAGGTTGAAGGAGACTTGAAGACCTTTTGGAGTGCAAGATTTACAAAGTTTTCAAAGTTGCAAAAGTTGTCAAAATTGTTGCCATCTCACGGAAACTAAGGTCCTAAAGTCATTTCTAACATTTTGAGTGTGAAACTTGGGAAAATTGGAAGATTCAAATCTGCATCAAAGGCTCCTAAAAGCTACAGAAAAACCCTGAACTTGGACCCATTCGCCCATGGGAAAATGAGTCCCAAATCTACTTCTGAAAAGCACTTTTGGTGACTGGTACACTTGTTTCTTCCCTTCTATGATCTGCAATTTGTTTTCTGGTTTTGTTAGTATTGAGCTTAATATTGTTGTTTCAAGTGTTATATTGCAATTTGGTGTTAATTTTCTATTTTTTGTTTTTCTCCCCAAATTCTTGTTTGACCTTGACCCCCATCCTTCAATCATAAGGAAATCTAAAGATTCTCACTTTGAATTGATTCACCTAAGGGTTTATAATCAATTCATTGTGTGGGTCTCATTTCCTAATGAAATAAATGAGGATAGGTCTATTTTGGCTCACCCCACCTTTTCACTCTCAAACACCTTTTCTTCTATGTTTCAGTAACATTGTGCAAAATTGTGATAACCATTTTAAATTAATGATTTTATTATCTATTTGCATTTCATTTTACTCACCTCACTACTTATACCCCTTGTGAATTTAGCTACAACACCTTTTGCAAATTTATGCCTCTAAATTGACACATACACCAAACATTAAATTAATTTTATATGTTACCTCAGTTTCGAGATATCACACCTTAACATCACTGGCATATTTTTTTTTGAAAGCATTGGTAGTGGTGTGGAAGAGGTTGTGGCATTAGAACAATCATGCTCTAATAGAAGACACTCTTCATCTTCCATACCAATTACTAACTCACACTTACTAGAAGATTGTGTTAATGAACTCATAGTAGTTTTGTGCTATTTCACCTTACTTTCTACATAGGAATCAAGTGATAGCTTTACTTGTTTGGTCACATCCACTAGAAAATTTAGCAAGCTTTCACATCATGTACTAACATCTTTGTAAGATGTTATTTGAAACAATTGGTTTCCCATTATTTTCATCCCCACAAAGAGTCCATTTTAGTTTTTTAAAATTGGGAAATTATATGCAATACACGTATCCACAATCTTTCTCTTGTGTCATCATGAAATATGGGCTGAAATAAAATAAAAACATTTACAATTATTGTTATTTTTTTTATTAAGGGATAAATATCAAGTTTTGAAAGGGAATATAACTTTGTACATGGGAAAAGAAATGGATACTAAATAAGACATTCAACAACACAACTATAGCCAATTTGACATTGGAGAACAACTAATGTCAACCTACACTATGTTTGACCCCATCCTTGCAATTAACATGCCCTTAACTTGAGGATGATATTTTGAAGTAAATTTAGGAATACATATCTTCCTTCTTTGAGAAATTTTCCAAGACACACAAATATGTAAATCCACTGATCATAGAGATATGAAGGGAAATCCTCAACTATTGCCTCAAATATGGTCACCTTGCATGATGAGAAATAATTTTTAACCAAAGATGCTAGTTGTTGCACCAAATATACAAATAAAGAAGGAGCAAGTCACTTCCCACATCCCACCAACAAGGAAACAAGATCAAAGGAAGGAGACACTTGAACTAGTCTTGAAGGACAAGTCCTAGTAGGGAATGATAAAATTGCCTAAGCCACACTAGTGCCAAGGGAATCCACTTTAGGAGGATCCTCCAATATCACATTGTGATCCACCAACAAGGGGTAGGAAAAGGAGACTCACCAACCAAATATTTGTAAAAAGCCATAATCAGTAATATTCAAATGATTGGGGAAGGAGTTTTTCCACCATGTAACTAAGCCCACATTCCTATGGTAAGAATGAGGACAATCAAAAGTAATATGTACAGTAGCAAAGAATTGTCCATAACATAATAATGGGCCCTCATAATCAATAAATTGAATCCATCTCCTATCACATAACACCAAGAGAACATCCCCATGAATAGCCTTGGAAATGTAGATCTCCACTAGAATATAAGGAAAGGTAGAGTGGTCAATGTTGGATGTGGATGAGTCAATCTTCAAAAAATGATCAATAGCATTGAAAATATCCTTAAAGTAGGATACTTACCAAAATTGGAGATGGGAATTAGATAGCCTCACCCAACTTAGCATAATATTGAGATATTCAAGCAAAGGGTTGAAAGCTTGAAACCAAAATTTGAGAGAGAGAGAATGTTCACCCCAAATCCACAATCTACCATGTAGCACCAACTCTAAGTCCTCTAGAGTTTAAAATCCTATAATTAAGAAAACCTTAGAATAGGGGAAAATCTTGATTGTGCCTTCAATGAGAGGCCTTCAAGACTCCAAAAAACACTTATTCAAGTCTAGGAGATAAGGGCATAAGTGTTTGGATTAAGATGTATCAACCTTAGAGAGTCCCAATATTATTTAATTAATTAGATTAGTCCCTTTGCTACACATTTTTTATTAATTAAATCCTAAATGATATGTGTAATCAAGGGATTTCTTTTAGGTTTGATTAGGAGTGTTAGCAACAAACAATAAATGACAATGAAACCCAAAGATCTTACGAAACACAAAGGAAGTAAACGAAAGAACGATTATACCTTATTGCCGAGACCTCCATGATTCACTTTCGTAATACCTTCTTACTTGCTGGATGATGTTGCCCTTAGATTGGACGTACGAGCAATCTGCAAACGTCTAAGTCCTACAACAAGCCTTGAAGGATTTGTATAAAAATGTCTAAATGCCTATGACTATGACAATGTCTAAGATTTGATCAAACTAAAATAATAAATGCTATGATAAATCTAAGAATGCAAGTGTGAAAGTGTAATGCCTATAACATGTGCCTGCGTCTATGTAAAATGTCAGAGTGTTTGTGTGTAATCGAAAAGTGAGAGGAAACCGACATTTTATAGAAAATGTCATTTGAATGGACGGACGAGATTAATTGATGATGAGAACTTAAAATGAGAGGTCCAGATTAAATCTGAGAATCCCTAATTAGGGTTAGGGAAAAATCCTTAATCGAACGGTTAGAATAATGTCTCAGATAATCGGATCGACAGTGGAGAATAAATGAGGAAATTAATTAAAGAAATACAGATTTTCGAAAAATCAAGAAGATAAGATTGCCTGATTCATGAGATTCGAAAAATCAAGAAGATAAGATTTGGACTGAAGATTCGATTTGGAAAATCAAGAATCTGCCCGATTACTTGATTTTTGGAAGATTAGTTACTATTTTGAATTAAATTAATTCAAAATAATGATTTTGTGAGATAATAAATAATCTTTTTTAGATTTTCAGATTGTGATGACATTTTAAATAATTTAATTTATTTAAAATGAGAAGAATATTAATTGGCAATTAAATAATTAAATTTAATTATTTAATTTAGCAGATAAAACTAATTAATTAAATAAATTAATCAATTTATTTAATTAAGACGATTAGTGACATATTAAATAAATAAATGAAATTCATTTATTTAATAATCAGGAAGAATTAATGGAGAAAGGCAATTAAATAAATTAAGAAATTTATTTAATTAAGAGAAGACTTAGACAATTATTGACGTATTTAATAAATAAATTTATTTATTTATTTAATAATCATGAAGAACAAATGGACATGAATTAATTAAATAATTATGAATTATTTAATCAATAGTTGAATGTGGACCAAGGACATAATTAAATGTCATAATTATGCTAGGACGAAAGTGATAAAAATGAAGCTTGCAAGCCTAGGTCATTTTTGAGTGTCTACATTTTGCCCCTCTTTGTCATAATGTCGCTTGTCGCATTGTGACAAAGAAAATAAGTCAAAGTCATGCCCTAGTAAAGGTACGGAGTATCATTTCCCCCTCGGGAAATTTTCAAATTTTGGGTCGGCGACAGAAAAATTTGCAAAGGGTCCCGATAAATCAATTTAATGACCAGAAAAAAAACGGCATAGTCGGTTTCAGATTCTGACATGTTTAAAGTAGCTAATGAGGAAGTCAAAGGTGGTCAAATGAGCCTCCAGTATTAACCTCAGTTGAGAAATGTCATTTTGACCTTATAAATAGGTTGACAAAGGGGGTAAAAGTCAATTCACTTTTACTATTTACCTTGTGAAATTCGAGAACTCAGAGCGAAAGGCATAGTAGCGACGATGGTGATTCCAGTGTCAAAGCATCGCGGAGAGATCGTGCAGACCTTCAGATGGCCAGAGGGCTCAGAGCCAGCGGTATGTACCCTTAACTCACTCTGTCATTTTATCGTTTTGCATGCCATTTTTAGCTTTTTAGGACAAACAATAATTGCGCTGCAACGAAACTGCGTTCACATAAGCCACAATCGTCTGCACGTTCGACGCATTTGATGCGTCACGACACAAGTGCCAACACAAAATAGGGAAGAGCGGTCGGTTGCGCCGCATTTGACAATTTCCGCGATGCATTCGACTTATCGTGTCGCAATTGAATGCTTGAATGCCGCAATTGTCATATTGCAACACACTCGCTTTTTTGAATGCCGCAATTGTGTTTATGTGACGCAATAGCCTTAATGCAACACATTCGTCAAATTTCGCGACACAATCGTGATCATGCGACGCATCTAATATTTTGGACCGCATTTGATGTATGGTGCGACGCAATTGACTTTTTGAGACGCAATTGCCTGAATGCGACGCATTTGTGATTTACATTGACCTTAGTTGATTTTGATATTTGCGTATCCTTAGATGCTTTTCATGGTGCTGACAGTTGTCCAAAATGTACTGATGTATTGTTCGTCTTTTTGCAGAGGCAGTTTGCCCCTATCTACATGAGAGAGAGCAGACCGACCACCTTTTGGTTTGCCGATCAGTTGGGCCCACAAGAGCGGCGATGACTGATGCGTCTGGGACTATTTTATGCTGCCTATATGCTCGCCATTCAGGCGAATAGGGGATTACTGACTGCGCTGTGCGAGCGGTGGCATTCAGAGACGTGTTCGTTCCACCTGCCAACAGGTGAGGCCACGATCACCTTGGAGGATGTCTATCAGATACTGCAAGTACCGATCCGAGGGGAGCGGATCGTCTACGACCCACGTCATGGCGAGCAGACATTCCAAGCCTACTATCGAGACCAGGGTGCAGGATTGGGCATCTAGGGCTATGAGATCAGATGGGAGTTTATGGCCGAGCACTACGGTCGTTTTGATGCATTCCTTGCGACTCTGATCGGGGGGATCCTGATTCCTGACCACCAGGGACATGGATTTCCTATTGGCTGGGGCGACGTCCTGGTTGGCATGAGGTGTGATAGGACGGTTTATGCTTGGGGTCCCTGTTTGCTAGGGACACTTTACCATCAGCTACACGACATTGCTTATAGGAGAGGAGAGAGTATCTCCTGTGGGACTACACTGATGATGATTTGGGCGTGGGAGCATTTCGCCATATATTGAGAGACCACAGTTGGCTGAGGGGATGCCCTATGCCTATTACTATTGCACTACAAGAGACTCCGAGACAGGCTGGTGGGACATAGGATTGACACGATGGTGATGCCCTATGCCTATTACTATGCAGGTGCACTACAACAGACTCGGATGGGCGAGACAGGCTGGTGGTGACATAGGATTGACACGATGGTGTCATTTATTTGGAGGCCGTGCAAAGACTGAGGCATGGGATGACGAGGACGGGCACCAGTCAGTTTCTGCAGAAGCACAGTTGACGATTGGCAGATAATTGGAGGGGAGGAGTAGCCGATCCGGGGACCACAGCGGATTATGATCTCTGGTGGCAGGCACACAGACTAGTGCCGTTGACAGATCCTGACGGGCCAGCACCTGTAGACAGGCGGTCAGTGATTCCTCATGTGCCACGGGCCAGACGGGGAGGCAGAGGCGGGGACAGAGGCAGAGGCCGGGGGAGGGATGGAGGTAGGGGTAGAGATGGAGGCCGGGATGGAGACGGTGGTAGGGGCGGAGGCAGAGGCAGAGACAAAGGCAGGGGTGGAGACGATGGTGGAGACGGCCGGAGGTGGAGGCGAGACGGCTAGAGACAGGGCCGCAGGGTGCGACAGCACGTGGTGAGGGTAGCATTAGATGCTATCCCCGAGGTTGGTGAGGAGGGGGAGAGAGAGGAGTAGCCCGGACAGGAGGGAGAGGGTGAGGAGAGACGGGAGGAGGAGATGGATGTGGGGGGACAGGAGGAGGAGGTGGTTGTGGGAGGACAAGAGGAGGAGGAGGTGAGGGGACAGGAGGAGGAGGCGAAGGTGGCAGGACAGGAGGAGGAGGCAGAGGTGGCAGAGGATGTGGCTGATGATGACGATGAGGAGGACGATGCTATAGATGATGCCGAGAGACTCCTCCGATGGAAAATGGTGGAGGGAGAGGAGGAGATACCATCTAGTTCAGGATTTCCCTAGGATGCCACAACAGATTAGAGGGTGGCCGATCTACAGTAGAGATTGGATGACAACATGGCACAGGTCAGGTCACTGCAGTCAGCGTTGGAGGTAGCCCGGGTAGAGCGGGATCAGGCGGTGATCTGCCAGTAGGATGCAACTCAGTGATGTACAGATTTTGTAGCATTATGCACAGGGCCTATGGGAGACATGGCTCGTGAGCTTGCCAGGGTGAGCACGAGACTAGGGCAGTACCATACCCTGTATGAGCAGACAGTGCCATCGGAGCGACGGGATCCTACTTTGTCTCGATCACAGTCGAGGACAGGCAGTGGCCACAGATTAGGCAGTGCTACTGGCAGTAGGAGTCATACCAGTGTCAGAGGGTCTACCTCGATAGGACACACTTTAGGGCACAGGTCACACCATTCACGCAGGCACACTCCGGGTCACAGCCATGGGTCGACTGGTTCAGTGCAAAGGTCAGTACAGGGTCAACCGCCATTGATAGATCCGTCTACCTCTCAGAGTTTGGCAGCAATGACCTCACAGATGTTTGTTACCATGGAGATGACACCTTCATTCGCGGTTCCACCAGTATCACAGACAGAGGCCGCTACAGGACCACCTATTGTTTCAGCGCCCGTGACAGAGTTGCCGCCTCCACATTCTTCACCACGAGGGGATGATGAGAGTCTACCCTAGGGGTATTTTGTTATTACGACACACTTTGTATAGATTATTGAGCCTGCGAGCTCCATTTTTGGGATATCTCTTGACTTTATCCTGTGACATTGTACCCTTTTTGAGATGAAAGTATATGATGTTGCAGTTTTGATGTGGCCTACATGTGTCATGTGAAGTTCTTTGATTTAATGCATTATGTATGATGTATGATGTTGATTTATGATGTATGTCCTATGATGCCTATTTGTGATTTTGATGCCATGATGATGCAATGCTTATTTATATGGTTATGTTAATGATGTGCATGATGTATTTAGTAATAGATGTAGTGTTGATAATTATGTTAATGCAATGTTTGTGATTATGTATATGATTTAATGCCATGGATAATGTATGTATGGACCTAATGAAATGTTTATATGATCATGTATGCATTTATGTTTTAGGATGTCACAGGATATCATCGTGAGATGGACTTGAGAAGACAACGGGACTGATGAGAGAAGATGACCAGACCAAAGAGGAGAAGACATGAGACTGATGGAGATGCATGTTAATTCCTAGACCAAATCCTTCAACACTTTACTGTAGGACTTTAATATTTATTGCTCTTAATCATCATTGGGCAGACTGTTGTAATGGCCAACAAACACCAGGATATGACATAGATCAAGGTGTGCAAGGTCGTACCATTACGTAAGACAAACAGTCACAGACAAGGATGATCATGACTCATACTGAGAGCGTGATTGCCCCAGTCTTTTTGTCATAATCAACCACAAGCAGAAAAGGACAAGGACAAATCATGAAACGTCATTGCTTCTCTAAATCCTATTTCCAGGACATCCTTGAGAAACTAGCATCATGATTGTCAAAATACAAAAATAAATAAAGCCCTTACCATGATATGTCGTTGTTTTTCTAAAACCCCGAATCAGGACCTCGCTGAGAAACTAGTAGTCATGCGTGTCAATCGTCATGATACGTCGCTGCTTCTCTAAATCCTGCTTAGTGGGATCTCGCTGAAAAAATAATAACATGATAAAAAACCAAAAGACAATTGTCAAGTGTTTGCCAAGTGCGTCTGGATATCCATTGTTTCGATGTCAAGATGTCTGGTTTAATAATGTCGAGTTATCAAAATGTTTACAGTTTTGATGATCTTGAAAAATGTCGAGAATTGGTGAATTTAGGAAGGACACATCCTGAATAATGCCGATGTCGAGAGGATTTGATCCCTAATAGTCATAAGGGGTCCCTCTAAATGATGACGATGCCTAGGTAGGACATATCCTAAGGCATGGATGACAGAGTTGGTTCTTCAGAAGGACACATCTGAAGAATACTAATGTCACAAAGAGTGATCTTTAGATGTCAAGAAGATCGCTCAAAATGTCGAATGACAATGACGACGCCTAGGAAGGACACATCCTAAGGCATAAATGACAGAGGTTATCGTTCAGAAGGACTCATCTGAAGATTAACCAAAATTTGACAGTTTGACTGGTTTATGATGATTTGACTTGCTTTGACCGAGTTTGACTTGTGTTTGACTATATGCCGATATTGCCATGATGATGTGAGTGATGTGCTGATGAGATTGCCTTGTTGAATAAATGATTGTTTTACTTTATTTTAGGAGTTTTCCCATCTAGAAAATGATTGAAGCCTTTTGTCGTGTGTGCCAGTGTAGTGCCATGAACCCTAATGGAATGACCTAGTGCGGCCTCAGGGGCCCATCGATAGATGGCCTTGCCTACGTCATACACTCAGAGACCTCGTTGTTCGACACGACCAATGTCTTTGTCTTGATGACCAAAGATTGCGTCATGATTTTATTTTGACAAACATAAAAGGACTGACCTAATGTCTCGGGGACTCAAATGTGAGTCTTGCCTACGTAGTAAGTGCGCAGAGACAACATAGTTCAGACAAATGACAAGGACTGATTGACTTGATTGACTTTGACTAGAGATGACACTGCGTTTGTGTTCGCTGAGTGGTCTGATTATTTTTTGTGGTTTTCTTCAGGACGTTTTATGATTTTTAGGTCTTTTTCCAGGACATTTTGAGATGTTTTGGTCTTTTTTCAGGACTTTTTGCCAATGTTTTTTTTGTCTTTTTTCAGGACTTTTTGCCAATGTTTTTGTCTTTTTTTTGCCAATGTTTTTGTTTCAAAACTTTTGCAATGTTTTGTCTTTTTCAAAACTTTTGCCAATGTTTTTTTCTTTTTCAAGACTTTTGCCAATGTTTTGTCTTTTTAGGACTTTTGCCAATGTTTTTGTTTTCGTGACTTTTGCCATGTTTTGTCTTTTAAGGACTTTTGCCAATGTTTTTGTCTTTTTAAGGACTTTTTGCCAATGTTTTTGTCTTTTTTCAGGACTTTTTGCCAATGTTTTTGTCTTTTTTTAGGACTTTTTGCCAATTGCCAAGATCATGTGCGACATCCACTGTAGTTTCATGATAAATGTTTTTCCCCTAGTCAGGTCCAAGACTTAGCCATTTGTAGGGAATATGGATGAGATGCTGCTGACTTACTAGATGGACAGTGGTCAGGACTTGATGTCAATCATTTATCCACTATGACAGGTAGGGTAGGATGTGGTGGCGATTTGCGGAATAAAAACAGAAATACCTTTCATCCTAGGCCTAGTTAGACAAAATGACAGTAGATGGCAGAGCAATGATTGATTATGCATGGTGCCTGTTTGCCAGGTTTTCACCACGGTACTTGTCCAAAGCGCCTGTTTGCCAGGTTTTCACTATTGAACGAATCATTTTTCTCTTTATTATTTTCTTGACTTTTTGATTTTTTGGTGTCACCAAGATGCCTGTTTCCCAGGTTTTCATCAAGGTGATGATTTTTTAATTTTTTCAATTTTTTTTGTATTTTATGGTTTCCAACCCAATCCTTTGATGCTATGCGTAGAACCTTCGGAGATGTAAACTATTGATGGGCTCTGTCAATTGTTCTCCATCTGGTGTAGCCAGTTGATAAGCTCCAAAACCAAAAGAAGATATGATAATGTAGGGACCCAGCCGGTTTGGTTCAAATTTTCCTGGCTTTTCTCTGTCGGCTTGGTTCTTCAGGTTCTGCATGAGAACTAGGTCGCCAATGTCAAACTTTCTGACCATAACCTTTTTATTGTAGCTGCGACAAAGACAGTTCTGATATGCTTGGAGATGGTTCAGTGAATTTTGCCGTCTTTCTTCTAGCATTTCCAACTCATGCAAGCGTGATTGTCGGTACTCCTCTTCATTAGTTAGACCCTTCAAGGAGACTCGTAGTGAAGGAATTTTGACCTCAATGGGCAAGATGGCCTCAGTGCCAAAGACTAGGGCAAATGGGGTGGCTCCTGTAGGCGTACGAATGCTAGTTCGGTAAGCCCACATAGCAGGGTTGAGTTGTATGTGCCAGTCGCGGCCAGCGTCATTGACAGTCTTTTTGAGAATTTTGACAATGGTTTTATTGGATGCCTCAGCTTGGCCATTTCCTTGTGGGTAGTATGGAGATGAAAAGTGGTGTTGGATATGGAATCGCTCACATAACTCACGAACGTCTTGGTTTTTAAACAGACGTTCGTTGTCAGTGATGATGGACTGCAGAAGGCCATACCGACAAATGATGTAGTTAAGGATGAACTTTGATATTTGCTTGCCGGTAATATATGTCAATGGGATGGCTTCAATCCACTTTGTGAAATACTTAGTGGCGGTAATAATGAATTTGTGGCTGTTGGATGAATCTTACCCATGAGGTTGAGTCCCCATTGAGCGAAGGGGCAAGGAGAAGTGATCGGCCAGAGTTCTTGTGCTGGAGCATGGACCGAATCACTATGTATTTGAAATTTGTGACAAGTCTTGACATATTCAATTGCATCCTTTTCCATGGTCGGCCAATAATACCCAAGTCTCGTTACTTTCTTAGCCAGAGTAGGACCACTCGAATGAGATCTGCATATACCATCGTGCACTTCTCGTAAGGTCGTACATGCTTCGTCGGTGTCGAGACATCTAAGGAGGGTATCGTCAAAACTACGGCAGTACAGGGTGTCATTGATAATGGCATACTTTGCAGATTTTCTAATGAAGGACTTTTTGGTTATTGGACAGGTTTGGTGGAAGGGTTTGAGATTTTAGGTAGTCGTAAATGTCCTGATACCAAGGAGAGTTGGGACCAACAAGTTCACAAACCATTTCGATTCTGGGATATCATATGCCGATATCAAAAGCTGTTCTACTAAGAACTCAAATTGTGACACATTTTTAGGGATGTCCAAGAGAGAACTAATAGTAGCCATTGCATCAGCTGCCTTATTCTGTGCCTTGGGGATTTGTTCAAAAGAAATCAATTGGAAGTATGTCAGGAAGCTGTCCACCATCCTCTTGTAGGGAAGCAACTTCTCATCTTTTGTTTCATAGTCATCATTCACTTGGTTGATCATGAGCTGGGAATCCCTGAATACAAGCAACATTTGAATTTTCCATTTAATTGCCAACTTGAGACCTGTGACTAGTGCTTCATATTCGGAAATGTTATTTGTACAAGGGAAGGCGATCCATAATGACTTAGGAATTGAATCCCCCTGTGGTGTGATAAACAAGATTCCAGTGCCAGAGCCATGACCAGTATGAGACCCATCAAAATATAGCTTCCATGGTGCCACCGGTTCCGCATGAAAAATGGACTCATCAAGAAAATCAGTTACTAGTGGATGAGTGACTTTGATTGGTGCATCTGCCAGTTGATATGCTATTACCTGTCCTTTTATTTCCTTACGCTCGACATATTGTATGTCATACTCGCTTAGTATCATGACCCATTTTGCCAACCGCCCTGTTAATGCTGCCCGACTTAAGAGATATTTCAGTGGATCAATCTTGGCGACCAGCTGTGTCTGGTGACTGAGCATATAGTGTCTTAGTTTTTGGGATGCAAAGACAACAACAAGGCATGCACGTTCGATGTATGTGTAGTTCAACTCATACCCTATCAATGTGCGGCTGATGTAATAGATTGCTCTTTCTTTTCCTTCATGATCATTTTGTGCCAGCAATGCCCCCAGTGCTGAACTAGTAGTCGAAATGTATAGAATTAATGGCTTTCCATGAATGGGCGGCATGAGGACTGGTGTTGACAGTAGGTAATCTTTGATTTTCTAGAAGGCCTCTTGAAATTTATTCGTCCATACAAAGGGGATACCCTTGCGCAATAGATACTAGAACAGATGACACTTATCTGCCAACTGGGCTATGAAACACTGAATAGATTATACTCTGCCTTGCAGAGTTCTGAGTTCACTGATTCCTCTGGGCAGAGGCATGTCTATGATTGCTTTGACCTTTGCTGGATCGACCTCTATGCTTCTTCGGGAAACTATGTATCCCAAGAGTTTACCTGATGTGACCCCAAAAACACACTTCTTAGGGTTTAGCCGAACTTTGTACTCTTCAAGTCTCTTGAAAATTATGTCGAGTACCTTCAAATGATATTTCCTTGTTGCTGATTTGGCCAATAGGTCATCTACATAATCTTCCATTATTTTGTGGATCATGTCATGGAAGATCGTGGTCATAGCCCTTTGATATGTGGCACCTGCATTTTTGAGACCAAATGGCATGAAGTTCCAACAATATGTACCCCATGGGAAAGTAAATGCCGTTTTGTGCTGATCCTCAGGAGCAATTCGGATTTGATTATAGCCGGAGAAACCATCCATGAGGGATAACATCTCATACCCTGCTGTAAGGTCCACTATAATGTCAATGTTTGGCAAAGGAAAGTCATCCTTTGGACATGCTTTATTTAGGTCTCATAAATCTGTACATACACGGATCAACCCATTTGGCTTTGTGACCGGGACCAGATTAGAAATCCATTTAGCGTAGTCAATAGACCATATGAATCCGGCGTCTAGCAATTTCTTTAACTTGACCTTGACCAATAGGGCAACTTGTGGGTGCATTTTGCGCAACTTCTGCTTGACTGGTTTAGCATTAGGTAATAGTGGCAGATGGTGCAGAACCAGTTCCGGGTCCAATCCTGGCATGTCAGCATAGGACCATGCGAAATTGATTTTTTGTTTTGCAAAAAATTTATGAAATTCTAGTTTCTCTTCGTCAGTCAATGACACAGCAAATAGGACCATCTTGAGGTCTTCTGCAGTTGAAATGTTATCCTCTATTGTGTCCTCAATAAGCATAGCCGATTTCTCCTATTCCACGGGGAGAAAGTCTAGTCCTCCATCTTTGGGCACCTCAGAGAGGTTTTCACCCACAGATACGTCCTTTATTTTTACTATTTTCCTGTCAAGAGGTGCCTTTCGGTTCTCACCTAGAGATGTTTCATTTTTTACTTTATTTTTGCTTTTACTTTTGCGACTAGAGGATGGAGCAGTCTCGCCAAAGTATGTTGTGCATTCTAAATCAATGGCGAATCCTGATTTGTGGTCCCCACTGGGTATGCCTTCTAGTAATCCCATGAATTCGGCAATTGCCTCATCATTCTAAAATGTGTCCAGAACTGGCGGTCCTTGTTGGTCCCAATTGACTAGCTCAGGGTAAACTAAGGAGATGCCATCGTCAATGCTGGTAAATTGTGGTGAGGATGCGGACATCATGTAAATAGATTCAATGATGTTGTAGATGAGATTATCATCATCCAACTCTATATCGGACTCCATCCAATATTCTCCTTCACTAGTGTCATATTCGTTATGAAAATAAGGAGTGAAGGTTTTAGAGCCCTGGTTGTCAATGTCGTCTGATACCTTGGATGGATTGGACTGATGGGGTTCAGATGATGGGTGTTGTATGACATGGGAAGTGGTAGTGGTACTTTGACTATTTGGTGCCTGTTCAATTTTGAATGTTTGCCAAAACTGTTGTTCAGAGGTCAATTTTCCTGGTTCGACAAACAAATCATCAAGACAACAGTCACTTAGGGATCGTTCTGAACCAAATTCCCACTTATGGGAGTTTGTTTCGGTGAGGGTTTCCCTAGTAGTCTCGACACTATCCGAAGCATGTACTCGCTCATTTGAAAGTCCAGAGGTACGTCGATCATCATTGTTGGGTGATCCAAACCCTAATCCAAGATACTTCAGAATTTGAAAAGTTTCTATGGGTTCCCTTCGACCAGTTTTATTTTTTCCTAGGCCACTAGTACCATCATAGCCTTTAGCCTTCATTATGTCATAACCTTTGCCATATCTTTGAACTGGTAACGGGGGTAGTGCGACGGTATCCTTATAGATCCATCCTGTAATGTCAGCAAGGTCTTCATCACTCATGTCTCCCCACTTGATAAAAACTTTGTTCGGTGGAACTTTGAAGGTTTCTTGAGGTTCCATTCTGAAACATGGCCGATCATATATCTTTGGGGACGTGGGTATTGTTGTTATGTTGTATGCTGTATTTAGTTTGAACTCTCCACAACCGAGGTCCTAGATTTTGAAATTGGGTTCAGTCTGAGGGCTTGCAGTAGGTGGTGGTGTGGCGGAAGACGTGGATGGGGCGGATGTGGAAGATGACGTGAGAGTGGATGGGTTGATGTATTTGGATGACGAGGAGCCAGGTGCTTCTCGGTTAATAGGTACTCGATTTTTGGAGATTCCCCTTAAGTTTGTACAATATTGGAAAGGGTCGGGGTCTCCGTATATGATTACTTCTGTGTCGTCAAATGGAAACTTTAGGCATTGGTGGTATGTAGACAGAACGAATTTTAAGGCATGAATCAATGGATGGCCAAGCAAGATGTTATATGGTAGTTCCAAATCCAGGACCTGGCAGGTTGTGTCTACAATGACCGGTCCCACTCTGATAGGGAGAGAGATGACGCCCCGTGAAGAGCGTTCCTCATCATCGTACGATTTGATCACTATACTCTTCGTTTGGTCTACACATGCATCAAAGAACCCTAGAGCTTTAACCAATTTGAGGGAGCATATGTTCAATCCTGCTCTGCCATCTACTAAAACCCGTCTAACTTTGTGCTTGTGGATAAAAGTTTCTATGTGCAATGCATCATTGTGGTTGGTTTTAGGTGATGAGTAATCTTTATCCGAGAAGGTGACGTGGTGCGGCGTAGTGAGATATCCCACCATAGTTTCAAACTGATTGACATCGATGTGCTTGGGGACCGACAACTCTAGGAGAGTTTTGTCTAGGATCTCTTTGTGCACGGGAGAGATACGAAGTAGCTCAAGGATAGATATTTGCGCGGGAGTTTTTCCTAGTTGGTCGATGAGGTTGAATTGACTTTTGGGTTTCCATTGCTGTGTGGTTGGGATAGGTTTTGGCTGTTTAGCAGATGGGGCAGGTTGTGATTGTTTAGTAGATGGGCCTGGTATGGTGATTTTGGCCTGTCTAGTGGGAGGTGGACTAGCTATAGTGACCTTGCCACTTTGAGTAGTAGCATTACATTGGGGTGCTCTCTTGATCGTAATGGTATTGATGCACTCATCGTCAGTTCAAACATTATTTATAATTGGTCCACTAGAATAATTGTACTTGGCTTGGGCGAAGTTAGCTTGATTCTGCGGACCTGAAGTGGAAGCATTATGAGAACCATGGTCCTGTAGTGGATTCTTGTGGATAGTATGATCTGAATTGGAGGTGAATTGTGATCCACCTACTTCGATGGTGCGACTTTCAATAAGATCTTGTATTAGGTTTTTCAATTATCGATAGTTAGAGGTTATATGCCCTTTTGCTCGATGGTATTCGCAAAGTGCATTATCATTCCACCATGCTGGTTTGAATTGTCCTGGGTCATATAGTTTTGGTTCTGGAAGTATGATGACCCCATGCTGGAGGCATTTCCTAAGGACTTCTTCAATGGGTTCACCCAAGTGAGTGTATGTGCGACCCCTAGGAAACTGTCTCATCTGACGGTATTGTCCCTAATTATTTTGACCGTTCTGATTGTTTGAAGAAGTATTGGGAGGAGGTGTCAGTGTCGTTGTTGGTCTATTTTGCTGTTGAACCCCTTTCAGGGCCAATACAGGACCCACAATGTTTGCAGTCTTGGCGTCAACAACACCGTCATTTGTAACGTGCTTATTTTTAACCCAATATTTGTTTTTGTCGGTGGGTGGATTGACATTTGTGTTTTTGGAACCATATCTCAGTTCTCCCTTTGCGATAAGGGCTTTCTCAGTCTGGACCCCTTTTTCAACTAAATCTGTGAAGTTTGTGCAACAATGTATTTGTAGTGCATATTTTAGGGGCCCCAAATGTGTTTGGAAAAACATGCCGACTTTTTCCCTTTCAGGGATGTCAATGTGACATCGACTAGTGAGGCTTCTCCATTTTTGAAAGAATGGGATAAATGTCTCACTAGAATCTTCTTGCGTGAGATTGCACAAGCTAGTGATAGAGGTATCCATGTCGATGTTGTACGCGTAATTTCTTATGAATTTTTGCTTAAGCTCATCCCATGTCTGGATATCCTTTTGAGTTGAAAACCATTCAAGGGATTGACTCGCCAGAATTTTAGAAAAAAGTTTCATCAAGTATGTTTGTTCGTAGGCGATGTCCATACAATTGGTTGCGAATTCGCGAACATGTTCAATGAGATTTGTCTTGCCTCTATATTTTGTGAAGTTGGGTGACACATATCCTGGCGGAAATGGAGGCATGTATAAGCTCGTGTCGAATGGGTATACATTTAGGTCATATGATATTTCTGATTTCTTGCCTGAAATGTACATGTTTTGGATAGTTTTCTCTACATCCCTCATTCTTGTTTGGAGGGCGTCCACAGTAGGGTCGTTTATGTTTCCGTACGTTAGATTGCTTGGTACACTATGTATTCCTATTTGTTGTGCGTGAATATTGGTGTATTGTGGCAGTATGGATAGTTGTGGTATGCATGACATGTTGTTGGTATTGGAAGTTATGATTGGGTGCATGTTGGTGTTGAAGGTTATGATTGGGTGTATGTTGATATTGAAATTTATGATTGGGTACATGTTGATGAGTATGAACGTTAGATGAGTAGGTTGGGATGTGTCCCCCAGCCATGTGTGTTGTTATTTGGGGGATGTTATGACCATGGATGTTATGGTGTGTTAATGATGTCATGGGTTGTGTTATTTGGCCACCTTGTGTAAATTGTTGATTTTGTACAAGGGGAACGTTTGTGTTTGTACCTTGGGAGGCAATGACATTTGACTGTGTTGTCGTGTTAACGTTTTGTTGTTGTCCTTGGATAAATACACATCTTGTGGCCCCTCCCGAAGGATTTTGTGAAATACCACTGAGCGGATATGTCAAAGTTGTGCTCATGGTAATAGATGGAGCTGTCGAGGGGGGATTGTTATGACTTGATGATGCCCCCGTGGCATTTACTGTCGTGGTATTTGTGGTGTTGAGGATGTTGGGGGTGTTTGGGATGTTGGGAGTGGCATGCATTGTCGTTGTGGTCCCAACAGAAGTATTGCTCATAGTATTTGGAAGTTGACCACTTTGTGACATGTTATGTGCATTGTTGGTATTAGGGTCAGGAGGTGTCAAATTTAGTGTGTTAACGTCAAATCCTTGTGGTAAATTAGCTCCTTCACTCAAGAGCATAGCTAAGAATCTATCTCTATCATGATAGACCATTGTTTCAACGAGCTGACAGGCCTCTGGGTCTTGTGCCAGTGCCTCTAAGTTTTCCTCAAGTAGTTGACCATTTTCATCTTTTTGCAAGAATGGTTCGAATGGACTGTTTGATGAGGATTGCGTTGTCATTGGAGGTTGATTGTCTAAATTGGAAAATGGATCGTAAAAGGTCCAGTTTGGGTCATGTGGAGGATTGTTGACAGTAAACATGGGGTCTTGTCGAAAGTTTTCCATTTGTCTCTTTTGTTTTTGGAGTCTAGTTTCGACCATAAATGAGATTTCTCAAATGGGAATGACAACTAAATGCAAGTATAACACTACGCGAAGTCTAAGTTCAAAATGATGACTAGAATGACTAATGTTTTTGGATTTTCATGAATAGGATATGCAATGTGTAGACTTATAATGCAATTTAGGACAAGGGTACCTAAGCACTTCTAAGCTCAAATTTTTTTTTCAATTTTGAGTGCTAAAGGATTTTGTTGAAACTGACAAGGTGACAAGGTCTGAATGATAAGTGAGTTTTCCTAACTAGACTTTTGAGTTGGAAAAATCTCACAAAAAAAAGGACAATGACTAAAAAGGGGTTTGATAACTTAGTCCAAAAGAGCCTAATTTCAAAAGCAATGATGTTGCAAATTGTGCTGAGGTTTGCCTAATCCTAAAGATGCAAAAATATGAACCTAGGGACAACCTAATGCCAAATGTATGCAACTAAAAAGAATGAAGTAAGAAACCTATGGTGACGAATGCAAACTAATGGTTGAAACTTTGAGCAATTTCAAGTTTGGTTTTTGACAGAATCTTCTAGGAAACAGTGTTTGATAGATTATTGACAAGATGAAGAATTCGGGTTTGAATTTGTGTGAAGTTTTAAACAGTGATAGGAAAATGCGTCGTTTGAGGTGTCAGTTGCGTCTTGGTTTTGCATATGCGGCTCTGCAATGTTCAGATGCATCATGACGCCTACAAATGCGGCGTTATAACTGTCAGATGTAGTTTGACAGAGCGATTGCGGAGCAGAAAATCAATTGTGTTTCAACAGATGCGACACAGTTTGGTTTAAAATTGATTTTCTTGTCATTTTGATGGCAGTTTTGATCTGTTTGGTGAATGTTTTGTTTCAAACTGTGATAGAACCAGAAAGCACTTGACAAAAATAGTGTTTTTTTTTTTAAAGTAACCAAACACACATCAGATAAGTACAATCCTAGGTTAGGCCATGACAATATTCGCTAGATTCCATGCGGGTTTCCCCAACCGCATATCTGTAGCATGTGAATTCAAAAGCTTGGTTGCACGAGCTACCCCTTATAGTGCACTCTCTTCTTAGGCCAACCAAGCTTCCAACCCCCATGAAACTCCCATGGCGAGCTGATCACCTCTACTACAAACTGTGAAAGTGTGGATGCCTTCACACCGACCGGTGCTGCGCTAGCAAATAGAAGGATTTTGGCTTTCTATACAAGAGTTTTTAGTTAGGGACCCCCGTTCGAGTGGCCATACATGGGGCAAGAGATTAATCACCATTAAGGTGGCACTCTAGCTTGAAGAGGTTAAGCTCAACAAGGTTTAAGGGAGTACAACTCCGTCCGTATGACATATCCGCACAAGCAACCTTAGGTTTTCCCTTAAGGTTTACATTTATATACCGATCGGGGGTAGCTTGGCTTTAGCTCTGTTGCCGGTTTGAGTCACATTGGGGTGATGAAATCCCCAGGCAGGCCCAATTTCTAGAGTTGGTAACCATTTCTCTTGCACCCAAGATTGCCCGAAAGCGCGAGGGGAGAGGATACTCCGATATACCAAGTCAGGGTAATAACAGATAAGAATGGGTCTGGTTTTCTCATCACGAGGTTTTTACCAAGTGAGAGCATACTCACCTACCATTCTGCAAACACAATCAAGTAAAGAAGACATAAATGTTCTTTTTATGTGCACCAAAGTTAAATGTTTGCTAATCTATGAAAAACAAGCACAATGTTTGTTTTATTCCGTCTTCGACATTCGAATCTGCAGACAAAAGAGTAGTAGTTACTTTATTAAATGATCTTCGACACATGAATAGTAACCGCCACATGCTGCAAACGAAGATTAGTAACACAAAAACTGTAAGCTAGCCAACATGTAGAAATGAAAAACCAGGAAATCAGAAGACCAAAAAAAACCAGAAAGAAACCAGCAACCAGAAAATCCTAAAATCCAAAAATCAGAATGTAAAAAATGAATGAAAATATTTACCAGTCAGATGCGGTGCAACAGAGCATATGCGTCGTTCAGGACCTCAAATGCGACACGACAGATCAGATGCATCGTTCAAGATATCGATTGCGGCTTATCAGGGTGATTGCGGCTCTTCTGTCAGCGGATGCGTTGCGACGCATCAAATGTGTCACGATGTTTTAAAAAAATAGTTGCGTCGCTCTGTACCTGTATCTGCAAAACAACAAAAAACACAAAAAACGTATGGAACTAACCAGAAAAATGGAGTCGGGTTCACCAATGTAATCAAGGGATTTCTTTTAGGTTTGATTAGGAGTGCTAGCAACAAACAATAAATTATAATGAAACCCAAAGATCTTAAGAAACACAAAGGAAGTAAACGAAAGAACGATTATACCTTATCGCCGAGACCTCCATGATTCACTTTCGTAATACCTTCTTACTTGCTGGATGATGTTGCCCTCAGATTGGATGTATGAGCAATCTGCAAACGTCTAAGTCCTACAACAAGCCTTGAAGGATTTGTATAAAAATGTCTAAATGCCTATGACTATGACAATGTCTAAGATTTGATCAAACTAAAATAATAAATGCTATGATAAATCTAAGAATGCAAGTGTGAAAGTGTAATGCCTATAACATGTGCCTACGTATATGTAAAATGTCAGCGTGTTTGTGTGTAATCGAAAAGTGAGAGGAAACCGACATTTTATAGAAAATGTCATTTCGAATGGACAGACGAGATTAATTGATGATGAGAACTTAAAATGAGAGGTCCAGATTAAATCTGAGAATCCCTAATTAGGGTTAGGGAAAAATCCTTAATCGAATGGTTAGAATAATGTCTCAGATAATCGGATCGACAGTGGAGAATAAATGAGGAAATTAATTAAAGAAATAAAGATTTTGAAAAATCAAGAAGATAAGATTGCCTGATTCATGAGATTCGAAAAATCAAGAAGATAAGATTTGGACTGAAGATTCGATTTGGAAAATCAAGAATCTGCCCGATTACTTGATTTTTGGAAGATTAATTACTATTTTGAATTAAATTAATTCAAAATAATGATTTTGTGAGATAATAAATAATCTTTTTCAGATTATTTATCATAATGGACTGACAGTTCAGATTGTGATGACATTTTAAATAATTTAATTTATTTAAAATGAGAAGAATATTAATTGGCAATTAAATAATTAAATTTAATTATTTAATTTAGCAGATAAGACTAATTAATTAAATAAATTAATCAATTTATTTAATTAAGACGATTAGTGACATATTAAATAAATAAATGAAATTGATTTATTTAATAATCAGGAAGAATTAATGGAGAAAGGAAATTAAATAAATTAAGAATTTATTTAATTAAGGGAAGACTTAGACAATTATTGACGTATTTAATAAATAAATGAAATTTATTTATTTAATAATCATGAAGAACAAATGGACATGAATTAATTAAATAATTATGAATTATTTAATCAATAGTTGAATGTGGACCAAGGACATAATTAAATGTCATAATTATGCTAGGACGAAAGTGATAAAAATGAAGCTTGCAGGCCTAGGTCATTTTTGAGTGTCTACAATATGTTTCTAAGTTGATAAATCAAATTGTGGGACCCGTTTGCAAGTTGGCTTCCTACAAGTTTGGTGGAGAACAAAAAATTGTGCCACTTGTCACTCAGGTGCTCAATTGGGAAGAGAAGTTTGTAAAAACCTCTCAAAGGCATGCCATAGTGACATGTGCCCTTGATTTTGAAAGTTTTCACTTGGCAGGATTTAGAAAGATGCTAAACAAGACTATGACAACCAAATGATTGAATAGAAGTCAAAGTAGAGTTCTACATTGGTATTTGTATTGATTTTCTCTAGTGGGACGTCAGGCATGTCAAGGATAATTAATATTTTCATAAAATATTAATTTGGATGTCTTGCATGTGCTTGCATGTTGTTGCATGTTGATGCATGTCGTTGCATGTGTGATAGGTTTCTTTTTTGGTCAGATGGGACTTGTGCATGTTATCTGTTTTAGTTTTCATGTATGCAAAGACTATGGAGATGGCACATGGTAGTCTTGGGCACCCATGATAGAGGTTTATAAATATGTGAAATGCTTATGCATTTCTAGAGATGATTTTTGTATTTTTTGAGAAGTCGTTATGCTATCAAAATTAGTCCAGATTTGTATCACAATGTAAACATACTTGCAAGACCATAGACTTTAATATTATATTGTAATCATTTTTTTATTGATATATTTAATTGATCTATACTTTGGTGTGTGGGTTTTTCCTGAAAGGGTTTTCCTGCATAAAATCTGTGTGTTGTGGTTTATGTGTTTAAATCTGAAAATAAATTAATAAATGAGCATCTAAAGTGTAATAGTTAAGGATTTGAAATAAATTTTTTGCAACCCTCTCCTACTTAGATCAGTGTTTGGAATTTTTTTATACCCTATCTTTCCTTCCAATAAGCGATTAAATCTATAAATCAAGGTTCAATGAGTGAAAAAAAATTGTTGTTCACATATTGACCATGAACCAAAACAAGGGAGGAGTGTGAAAAAGAAAGGGGTTGAGGTTTTCCACATTGAGGAAGCTTAGAAGAATCAAAGGGAGCCTTGAAATAAATTGTGACTATATAGGACAAACAAAGATCTTCTCCACTTGCACCAACCACTAATGGAACCTAGCCAAGAGAAGCCACAATAACATTAACCACAACATCATGATTAGCATATGATCATTTGAGAAAAATGAAATAGATCCCATGACATTAGAATCCATAATAACACCACTGAGAATAAGAACAAAGGGTCCAACAGTAAGAGAAGCAACAATAATAATCATACATCCACCAAAGGACCATTATAGAGAAACCTCTATAAAAAACATGAGGATTTAAAAAATAAGAGGGGAGGACATTCTTAATAATTGCTATTTTTATTAAATGGTAAATAGGTTTTAACGGGATCCTAAAACCATATTACAACAAAATGTTAGCACAAAAATAGCTAACCAATAGAAAAATAACTAACAATAATGTAATATAAAAAGTTTTGAAAGGACCGAGAACCTTTTACAAGGATAATGCAACGACTTCCAAAGAATTCATTCAACAAAATAGTTGCAACCAAGATGCCATTGGAAAACAAACTACCCAACCTACACAATCTCTAAACTTGCAATCTACACACCCTCAACTCAAGGAAATGATTTCAAAATAGATTTAGGAAGGCCTCTCTTCCTTCTTTGAACAATCATCCATGACACACCATTTAGGAATCATTATTATTAGTATCAATAAAAAATAATAAGAAAAAAGAGCTTTGGAAGAGCTGGAGTCCTTGCCAAAGGGAATAATTTTGCTTATGCATATTTTCAATTGAGTGAGAAATTAATTAGTATTTGTAAATCTAATTAAATCCAAGAACTGGAAGAGCTAACTGAACACATGGAAAGTAACTATATGATTTACAAGAGTTCAATTATAGCACAAGGATCTAGAATTAACATCAATTTAGATCTCATGTCATAACTCAAATAGAATGAGACATGGAAATACAACTAGATTCATTTTTCCAAGTCAAATAGTCTTCAATTAACCACCGATGGGAAAAACTTGTGCCCACACACTTAGTTAAAATACCAACCATTGAATAAATCAACATAATATCAAAATATTTTATAAATAAGAATAGTAACTGTAGAACATCTCATAAAATTTATAATGTTGAGTCAAGTATTACAATTAGTAATTATATATATATATATAGTATGAATGTGTACATATATATATATATTTATATGTATATGTATACAACTACATATATAGTAATGGTATATACATATATGTAGTTGTATACACATACATATATACATATACATATACATATATATACATATACATATACATATATATATATATATATACATACATACATATATACATACATATATACATACATATATACATACATACATATAGATACATAGATACATAGATACATAGATACATAGATACATAGATACATAGATACATATTAAAAATAGTGAGGAAACATTGATAGATGTCAAACAAATAAGTTACACTGTAGACATCCCATATGAGATAGTTGGGCACATTAGTGGCAATACAAAATATCATCAAGATCCGAATCAAAATTTGAATACAAAACCAACCAACACAATAAGGAACATAACCTAATGTACCATGGTGATAGGAATAATATTTTTATTATCATTTTGTCCATAAGATGGTTGGAGGTGGTAGAGTCACAATATAGAAGGATGCTAGTTTGGTTAGGGTTGATGCCAAAAATTGGAAAGGTGACAACCCTTTATGGGAAACTCAGTTAATGGGGGACCAATTGCGCTAAACTGAGTGACCTCCGAATTTTTAAAGAAGCCGAATTCTTTTGTAATTAGGGTTTTGGAATGGGAAAAGGAAGTAGAGACAAAAAAATAATAATCTAACTAAGGCGATGCGCCAAGGAATATATATGGGCATGATAAATCTATCTTTGGGGATTTGATTTAAGGGCCTGATTAGTAAACTGCTATGTTCCAAAATTAACAGAAATCAAAGATAAATATTTGAACAATTCATCTAATGACATAAAATGATTATCGCATACATTCACTAAAACGAGGAGTCAAAGACATGATCTAAACCAACAACTTGTGTTTAAAATCATAGAATTTCTTGTAAATGAACAATTCAAACAATAATGGCACAATATTAATGTCTTGTCAAATAACATAAGAAAAACATAAAGGCTGAACAATGGCACAGTCTGAAAGTTTCATATAATAATCTAAAACGATACTAAAGGCCTGGTGTCTCTTTCTATTTTTTTTGCATACTCCAAACTCTTTTTCTGAAGCAAGAATTAGTATTTATAGCCAACAATCCACCACTTGGTGGGTGTAATAGAAAAGATTTAGTATCCTAAGCAATGATGGCCGCAACAATGATTCCCTTCGGCCGTTGTAACAAAAAATACTCAAGCCATAACACATAGTTGCTTCCCAGCTAGATGCATCCCCTGTGGATGATGGAAGTGGTCTTGAAATACCCCGTGGAGACAAGTGTCACTTCAAAAAGAGGTAGTTAGAACACGTGACGACATATCACAACTTGGCTTTTTCTCCACTCCTTCCCTCGATGAAGACTCTCCAAGGGGATACGTGGGAACATTTCACAACTTGTGGTTCTTTCTCCCCTCCCTTTGGTGAAAGCTTGCACTGGGAAGACACATGGAAACATGTTTACTATTGGTGCCGACTGTGGGGTCCACCAAAAGTTTATGTGAATGGAAGCTACGTGGCATGTGGGCGGGGCTTGACGAAAAAATGAAGGGAAGTAGTCTTTGAACGCCCGTAGCATAGACACATGGAAGCATGGTGGGGGTCGGTTGAAAAGTGAAGGGAAGAATCCCTTCAAGGAGTGCTGAGCAAACACGTGACATAAGTCAGTGGTGTTCATCAAAAAGGGGTTGATGATACTTAAAAGTTCAGGCACGCGCTGGTACTTAGAAAAATAAACACCCTAAGGGAACTCAAAGAATTTTACATTCATAGCTTTTGGCGACTACCAGGGGAATTTCACCTGTGGAACGAGGAACCCAAAATTTTCTCTAGCTTGTAGACTAGAGTGCCCATCCATAGGGTGAAAAATTCAAATCCTAGAAAGAGCTTCCTGCAAAGGCAACTAGTCAGCCTCAGATGGTCTTGATATATCACACAAATTCTCTTGCACTCTGCTTAGGTCGAGCATTTCTTTATAAGGTAGTACCATAAGTAAACCGTCCCTAGACTCAAATTGGAAGAGTAGTCGTGCAGTCAGATGAATGACACCTTCAATATCTGCCTTGGTAGGAGGTTGGCTGAAACTTTGAAAAATGGTTGTGTCCTGCTCCTTCTCTTCAATATTCACTACAATTTTCTCCACCATGGCAATCAACTCATCTTCAAGAAATGGGGAGGGAAGACCTAGCTCAGTTAGCCAAGAGAAACTTTCCCGCATGCCATCTATAGTCTAGTTCAAAGTAGCTGCACATGCATTAGCTTGAAGGATAGTTGAGTGGTAGTGGATGAATTTATTCACTATCTTGGCAGTGGCCTTTTGATCCTCGATACCTACCTTTGCAAGGCCTTCATTTGAGACTAGGTATAACTTATTCAACAAACCTTTTGCTTCAGGAACCCTTTCCATGATAAATTGTGGGAATTTCTCAACTACTTCGTGAACCTCCCTACTCAATTTTATCGCCTTCGACATATATTGGAGTGTCAGCTGCAGGGTTAGGCAAAAGGCCTTGACCTTTTCCTAGTAGGAAATATATAGCTGTTGAGCCACTGGAATGAGGTCTGGCTAGGCAGCAAGGGCCTGAGGAACACTTCTTAGAAGAGCAATCTCATCATCCTTCGAGCTGATACATTTTGTTAATTCTACAATTCTTCTATTTGTAGATGCAAGTCATTCCTGGATGTTACTTAGCTCCTTGGACTAGTTTTCCTCAGCTTGACTTTTATTTGTTGACTCTGTTTCAAGAGAAAGCTTTGTCTCCTGAAGCTCCTTTTCCAATCAAGCCTTTTGGGCCTCAATGTTGGTATCCCTCTCTTGTATTTTTTTCTTGAATTGAGCATGATGCTATTCAAGCTCTTTATCCTTTTGTTGCACCGCTTGCTTTTCCGTCCTGATAGTCTTGGTTCCTTTTCTAAAGCATGTCAACCAGGGTGGGGTCAATAGATTGGAACTTTGCAAGTTCCTCCCAGAGTCTATTATGCTCCACCTTTTCTACTTGCATTCCTTCTAATAAGTGTGCAACATCTACTTCCATCACCTTTTCCTTTGCTTACAGGAACTCAACCCTATCCTTTACAAGTTTTAGCTCCTCTTCTCTATTTTTTAGTTTGCGGCCAAACTTGAGGAAGTCTGTGGTCACCACTCGCTGTGTTTCTTCCATGATTTCAACCTTATCTTGTGGTCAGGCTACTCCTAGATCAATTCCTATGGCATACATGTTGTAATCATCTGGTAGCATCTCCCTTTGTGGTTTGATGACATTCAAATGCATAGTTGCAAAATGGATCACATTTTGAGCTTCATTGTAGACAATGTACACCTTTGGCTTTGCCAGATTCTTGTCATCCTTAGCCCTTTTCTTTTGCATCTTGCGAGCTCGTGCTTCCTTTTTAGCATCTCCTTGTGCTATGAATTGGGGTGGTGACTGAACTAGTCCACCTGCGAAAGGTGCACCGGGAGGTATGACGAAAGGGAATGTGAGGGCAGTGGCCTAGGCCATTTTCCTCTTTGGGAGATTGACAGTCTATAGGGATAAACTGGAAACTTGCCAAAGTTCAATCTGTGAATCGGTGGGAGGGTTCATCGGGTTTTTTTGAGATGGAGTAGTCATTATAGAGTCCATTTTTTGGGCAGACTAGGTCAGACCCGAGATATTAGTGGCAATAGGGGTACCAATGGTGACCAAGCTTGTAGAATGAGAGGTGAAAGTGGATTGGGAAACAAAGGAAGGTGTAAGGGTCCATAGAGGAATCAAGCTAAATGGCCCCACATGGGAGTACTGGGAGAAACCTCCTGCAACCATTGTGGCAGAGACAGAAAAGGCAAGGCCTACACCTGTAGAAAAGGATGCCACAGAGACAACTGGGGACACTAGAGATTGAAAAGTAAGAGGAGTGAATGTTACCTACTGATTGGAGGATTGTAGTTCCTGGCTCGCTATGGCCTCCTTGCTTACTTCCAACTCCGGGCTTGCCATGAGAACTTGGCTTGTGGCGAGTTCTTGTGAAATTTCTCCAACAGTTGCTTCTGTGTGTTTCCGTTTTGTAGGCGAGGTGTCCGCCACTTCTATAGTCTCTGATTGTTGCTACTAGGACACTCTTGTTGTTTTCCAAGCCCAGGTGAGTTTCTGTGAGGCTCTTGATAGGTTCAACCACACATTCAAAGCAACATAGCTAGGTCACTCCATTTCCTTTCTCTTTTGCTGAGTGGAGGCTGACGATACTTTAGATTCTTGCTCTTTAAGCTCTTCACTAGAGTCATCACCCTGGTCCGTGCTTGAGTTAGAAATAGGATGTTCATCATCCCATATCTCATGAAATTGGTCATCCAATGCCATGCTCCCATAATCGGCCTTAGGTTCGCCAGTCTCTTGGTGGTACACTCAAAAAGCTCTGATTCTTTCCACGGTCCATTCTTCTCCTTGTTGCAACTTGTTGAATAGGGTGGCTCCCATTTTTTGCTTCTCATCATATACTGCCGTAAGGAAGTAGAAATTGTGCCATGGTGGTCTATTACCCACTATAGGAATGTGGATCAAATCATCTAGTAGATCATCTAGATATTTCAGTGGGTTCCTCATCTTTTCCTAGTAAGGCCACAGGCTGTGTATTACCTTAACAAATTCATTCGGTGTATCATTCTTGGGGTTGTAATCCCAGTTATCACAAATCATCACCAACCTGAGATGAGCCAGCTTATCTTCTAGTAGGTCATGCATTTGTTTGTTACTCATGACCACCGTTTTAAAGGTTTGTGGGTAGACGAAGAATCCCCTCTTTTTGGCCTTCCCTTTGCAAAATTTGAAGTCAATAAGGGATATTTTCTAGAATATTTCGAGAGGTAGCACCAGATTCATGACACATGTCAGAAGTTGAAATGGCTCTCCAGTGAAACAACATAGCTAGATGAATGTGAAATCCACTCCAAGAAGCCAGTCACACTTGTGAATGAAGTTTTACATATATGTAGTTTGCTCCTTGGTGAGCCAGTTGAAACCATCATTCCCTTTCAAATATTGCAAGATTGGAGTCAAGGAATAATCCAAAAATGCATAATAGTCATAAGTAGCAGAGAGGAGAGGAGTCCATACAGAAACTGGACTTGGTTTGCCTAACCCATCAAAACTAGACAACCTCATATACTTCTGAAAGAAATCAACATTATGGTGAAAAAACATGTGAGCAAGGAAGGAAGGAAACCTAAATTTTTGTTGCATTGCGTAATCCTTGATTTTCCTTAGCATTTCATCAATAATGTATTATGTGAAATCATACCAGAAAAAGGTATGCTGCTTGCAGAATTGAAACCCTAGACCCAACTGAAATTCATGCACCTCCTTATTAGTGTCCAGGCCACAAACAAATGCCAACAATGAGAATGTGTCCTGCATGTATGTAGGGAAGGTAATGAGCGGTGTCAAAATATTTGGTGGCTTTTGATGATCTACATCAAGCCTTTTGGTTTATTTGTTATAAAATTCCTGACCCCTTTTCATGCCTCTCCATATTGACTCTCCTTTTGTTGGGTTGAATGACTCTACCTTTTCTTTTTTGGAGTTAGGGTTAGGGATGCACAAAAAATTCAAAATAGATTTTAGACATATATTGAATTTTAATCTCCGACCCTCGATGGTGCTGGTGCATGGGTTGAAATGTTCAATGGACGCATTGACTAGTTTTGGGAAATAGTGAACAAATGTGATCATATACTATGGGAGCCCATTGTATCATAGATTTTGCGACATTGACTTGTGGCCAGTGGATACCTTCATTGTTTCACAGGCTACCTCCCTCAATTTTTTGGGGTTTTTTGCAAGGATTGGATCATGAATATTATCCCAGTCCTCCTTGATTCAACTCTAATCCCTGTAATTTTTGGGCTTCTCCAAAACCCACTTTTTTTCTCATTCTGGCTTCTCTGGTATACGAGGAAAAGTGTAAGAAATGTTTTCAAAGATATAGATGGTTGATGCTCTATGCATATGATCAAACAAGCTCTGCATTTCTTCTCCCTAGGCCTCTCCTCATGTTGCTATTTGAGAACTCTCTACCATTTCCTATCTACTAGATATTTTTGCTTAACTCAAACCTTCTGCAATTTACCTTAGCTGTAGTTGCACTTAAAATTTCCTTTGCTTTCGGCAACATTTTTTTTTTGAAAAGCATTCACAATACAATATTTTTTTGCATGTGATACTTAGCTATTTCCTTCTTGGGGTGGCTAGCAACGCTCACCTACTTGCATTAAATTTGGCATGTACTGCCAATTATTTTCCCATGTGAAGTGAATTACTTGCTATTTTGAAATGACAAGAATTCATAATGACCCTTGGAAATGATGTACTCTGGTGTGCTTTTCTTGGAACTTGAGCTGGCAATTTGAAGGCAACTTAGGAATTCGTATGCCATGACAATTAATATCTTGAATGGAATGATTAAGCCAAATATGTAATAAGTGCCTAAAAATATTTTCATTCCTTTTTGGAGTTGGAGAAGCACTTGCAAAATGACACCTTAGCATTTGTCCGTATGGACTATCGCCGGTGACTGCCACCGACTTATGCTAATTAATTAGCCTCCACTAATCCTGCATGCAACAAATCATACCTAGCAAACACAATTAGGTGTGAATTTTGAGAAAGCCCTAGCGTAGTTTTCCAAGTTGGTACTTGATTAGCCTCATGATTATGGTATTCCAATTACCATGTTTTATCCTAGCCATTTCTATAAATAGGCACTTAGGCAATAGTGAAAATCACACTTAGCAATTTTAGCAAAATAGGTAAAAGGTGATTGGCTTAGCATAAGCGTTTGTAGTTTGCATAGTATTTGCATAAAGTTTACACTTAGGCTTTGTTGTGTGAGGCTAGTATCTAACAGTAGCAAAGCTTAACACCATGAATACACCAATTAGGCTAGTTTCTAATACATCCCAAATGGATTTTTTGGGTGAGATTTCGACTAGGCACATTAAGAGGATGATCAAAAATAAGAATTCCTTGGCCATCATAGCCATAAAATGGGTTCTTGGAAATGACTGCATTGAATATGAAGATAAATATAGAGTCAACATTGATGTGTGCTCTCACTTTGTTGTGTCAAGGTTTGACATATAGGTTCCTAAGCCACTTGTTCTCCGCCTAGTAAAAGAGATCTTTCCAAAGAAATACTTGAATGGCCTCAAGGAGGTGGTGGTGAATGTTGCATTTGGTGGAGGTATTCTGACTGTGAGTGACCTCTATAAGTTCATCAAAGAAGATGCGGTCATACCATGGTTGCTGTGCCTGAGCGACTTTTGCCTTCAGTTGTAGGAAGAACATCACCAAGGGGTCACTCATGCTTTTCACTTCCTCTTCCTCCTATACAATGTGGTGCCATTTTATGAAATTGACTGGTACACAAAGTTTAGGAACCTGGTGTTCCCTCTGCCACTTGCCATTACTCCACTTGACGCTACTGGTGGTCCTATTGTTGTCCCTACTGACGAAGAAATTGTAGACACCGCCATTGATGCTTCCATTGTCGTTGGTTGTTCCCATGATTGAAATATCTCTTTATGTTTTAAGAATTGATGCTCGTCTAGTCTATTTTTGTACATATTCCTGAAATAGGCCTTATAATAGAAAGATAAAGAAGATATACAACAAATATATAAATATATACCTTAAAAATGTGGCCTCTGAGCCATTTTGATACTGTATTTAGCAAAGTATATAAATATAATGAAGATTTTGATACTGTATTTAGCAAAGTATATAAATATAATGAAGATATGACTTATGTTAAATTTTTTTTGTCTCCTTTGCTTGCTATACAATGTGGGTCATCATTTCTTTTCTTGCATATGCATGCTTTAATTTCACATATGGGTGTTGATTTTTTTTGTCCTTTTGAGACACAAATTTGTTTTCCCTACTCTTTGCATTGATGGGTTACTGTTTCCACTTCTCGAACTGAAGAATTAATTAAAAGAATAGCCAACAAAATGAAAGGGAAAAAAAATAAAAAAGAACTATCCACATATTTACATGGTAGGATAACACAAGCCTAATTGAATAGTTTAAGGTGAATCCCATTGACCGGAATTCCCAGCGTTTCTTGCTCCATATTTTTTGTAAGAGAGGGGGACCACCATGTGCAAGACCCTAGGTCATAGAGGGTCAAGATGAAAGAGGCTGCCCTAACTTACCTCAGCTAAGTGTAATGTTAAGGAAATGCATGGTGAGAGTAATGAGGACCACGGGGCCTCTCAGCTACTCTACAATCAGCTACTCTACAAACTCAAAATATAAGAAAAGGCTAGGTGAGCCGGTTTCTAGGTCTAACACTGCATCTTAGAAAGCTCTTTGTTCGAGGAAAAAAGAACGATCTCTAGACGTCAGCATGACACACTGGCATCTCAAAAGTGCGCTATCATCCATATGACCAGTCAAAAATAAAGATGAGGTCAAGCCAACAAAACTAGCTAATGGCCCAACTAACTAACTAAAGGGCTAGAATGATATGACTAGATAAATCAAATATTATCTAATATTATAAAGAAGATATGCAAGAGTGACAAAAATAAGGAGAATCTCACCAAGGAACTCGTTCGCTAGCTAGTTCTCTGAGAAGCACACACACCTACACACAAAAAGAGGGAAAATGTTGGGTGGTTGTATAGGGGCTTGCCTCAGTCAAACCCTTGTTTAGGTGTTTCCACCTCCATGGATTGCCAAGGAAATGAGATTAAGAAATAGTATAGTAAAGAGAAAATAAGCACTACAAGATAGTGTTATGCTACTCAACTAGGTGATAGAGGAGAGGAGAGGGAAGCTTACCACCTCCACCAAGAGAACTCAAGGCTGCTTGGGGGAGAAATGAGAGTACTCAAGCCTCTGCTACAATGGTGTGGTCTCAAACATGCTCTACCAAAGTGATGGAGTGTTGCTTTGCTACAATGGAATGCTTGGAATGCTGCTAGAAGTGTTGGATTGAATGCTTGAAGTGGTGAAGAGCGAGCTCAGTGCTTGGAAGAAGATTGTGAATGAAGTGAAGAAGTTAGAATGCATGTTGAAGGCATGAATTTGAAGGAGGAATGGAGAAAAATGACCATATTTAGGTCAGTTGGTTGAAGGGGGCATTACAAATTCACCTTCAATGAGAAGAGTAATGCCTCTACAAGTTCAACTATAGGAATTTTCCAAGGGCATAAGCACGCCGCACGGGCGTCCCCGAAAAAAATGCCTCCATTGACGCTCAAAATAGGTGCCAAGTGGGATGTAGGAAGCAGGCTTAGGTGGAATTAAGCCTCTGAACTTGGTTTTCTAAGGTGGGTAAAGGAAAAAAAAGGGGATTTGCACATGGGGTGAAAATTCACTCTTAAACATTTTTCCCCCACTTTAGAGAGCACAAATACTGACGAGTGCTCGGTAAAGTAGATCAAAAAGAGTGTAAGGTTAGAAATATATACCTGAACTGTTGAGGAAATAGTGCTTAGTCTGGCATACCTGATGGTCAGGACAGCCAAAGGGCTTAATAGCTGCTTGAAACTATGAAGTTGAAGAAAGAAAGTGCCTTATAGGTCCTCTGTCCTGTAAGGAAGGTGTCCCCTAAAAAATCTAACATGGAGGAGACCCAAAGGAAGCACCCTATAGGCTCTTTGTCTTGTAGGGAAGATATTCTTCATGAAATCAAGCATGAAGAGTATCGAAAGAAGCACCCTATAGGCTCTCAGTCCTATAGGGAATTATTCTTCATGAAATCAAGCATGAAAAATACCGAAAGAAGCATCGTAGAGGCTCTCAGTCCTATAGGGAAGGTATTCTTCATGAACTCAAGCATGAAAAATACCGAAAGAATCTCCCTACAGGAACTCAGTCCTAAAGGGGAGCCATCTCCAAGATCTCTTGCATGGAGGAAGCTCAAAGGAAAGAACCCTATAGGTTCTCTATCCTACAGGGAGGTATCCCCCAAGATTTCTCACATGGAGGAAACCTGAGAAAGAAAACTCCACAGAGTTAGGAAGTGGCCATGCAGGTGAGTAAGCAGATAGTTGCGTGGATTGTCGATAGTTTTGAAAACTTTCGAAAGGGGTCCCTCAAGGACTGGTCATGAAGAGAGGGCCCACTCAAGGGACACACAGTCCAAAAGTAGATATTCTTCTCCCTGAATCAATCCTTCATCAAGAATCCTTTTGAAAGATGTTCAGTTCATCAAGGAATTCAAAGGGAAGGATATGCCCCCATGTGAGGGGAAGATCAGAGTTGTTCCCGCTTTGGATGAAGGTTCTCAAGTCCTTTCTTTACGAACCCATGATGAAGGAAACATATTCTGTTAGGGTTCCATGTTGAGAATGCGATTTCAAAGAAAGGTTTTCGTGAATTTTTGAGAAAAGATCCATTTAGCAACGAATGCCTTTTCTGAAAGTTGAAGTGTTAAAGAGAAGGCATATTCACACATAGGAGGGACAACTCAAACAAAGAAGAGAGAAAGATAAATAGAAAGAAAAAGAGAAAAGAATACAAACAAAGGGCACAAGGGGATTTGGTTTAGTGGGGTAAGATCTATCCGAGCTCATATAATAATAGGTAACCAAAATGCAAGGTGAAAGATCTCAATCCCCAACCAAAATAGGAAGAATGCATGGAAGAAAAAGTAAAAATAAAAAATTGGGTCAACATGGAAGGGAAGCCTTAATGCCCCCAACACTTTGCATCATCCCTAATTTATCAAAAGTCAAGCACACACATGGAAGGATGATGATAGAAATAGAAGGTTTACAACACAAAAAACATGCCTATATCCAAGCACCAATAGGGGCGATGAGGGTCATCTAGGAACACATAGGACGAGTATAGGGGAACACATTACAAAACACACACACACAAGATCAAGAAAAGGAGCCTCCTCCTAACATTGATCAGCCAAGAGGTCGTCTTCTTTCCAATCTAAATCCTCATAAGGGGAAGAAGGATGAGGCTGCAAAGGTGGGATATTAAGAAGAGGGGCATCTGACCCTCCCGTAACAAGGGCCAAGGAAAAGGGCCCCTCAAGATCCTCTCCACTAAGCTCTTGTGGAGTCAAGTTTATAAATTTGTGAAGATCATCGACAGGGCCACAACCTCATCCATGGAGTTAAACATGCACCCCAAAGGAGTGCTATGTATTACTTTAGCGGATGGGATGGGCTGTACCTGGGGTTCACTACTAAGCTCACCAAGTGACCCAGGAGTGGTGAAAAACTTAGGGGAATCCGAGACTGGTTCCACTACTATGACAACAAGTTAGCACAGGACCATCGTTTGAAGAAGGTGGAATCCTGTTACATCCTTTGTCACTAGAAGGACCACCCTCCACCTTTTTCTTCACTGGAGGAGATGAAATCCCCATAGATGAAGCTAGGGGTGTAGAGGAAGAGGAGGAAAGAACCGTAGTGGACACAACTAAGGTATTAATCATGTCCACGAGCTTCAAGAAAGGCTAGATATCTAGAGCAGAGATCAAAAAAGGTGGCTCCATCGAAGGAGTGATGAACACTTGTACCCATTTAGGGTTAGGTGCATTCATACTCGCAATGAAAGCTAGGAGCAGTACGGGACCAGAATGAAGAGAGGAAAAAGGAAGGGAAGAAGCATACATTGTAGGAGGCCCTGAAGTAGGGGTGGTCATTTCTTTCTCCTTTCTTTGTGAGGTGGCATGCTTGGCCAAGAGAGCCTTTTTTTGGCACTTGCATTCACGCACAAGGCAGTTTCTACGGATCTTGGAGTTAGGGGCTAGAGGCTTCGAGGAAGTAGAGGGTTCCTACTCAACCATATGAACATCCACCACAACTATTTCTGGCGGAGAGATAGGTTCCTACATAGGAGTAGGGGGAATAGGTTGAGGAGCGATAGGAGGAGTCGATTCGAGAGACTCAACAGTGGGCCTCTTTCTGCTCACAACCTTAGGAGTAGGAGTAGTAGGAGGCTGTGGATCAAATTATCTATGAGAACCTTTCTTTTTTCCATATAAATAATACCATGGTCTGGGGTATTCATTAGGGAGGTCCGCGATCCTAATCTTGGGCTTGCACCAAGGAGGAATCATCAGACTTAGTGGGTAGCCACATGGCTTGCTCATCCAGTACTCTTCCCGGGAAGGGGAAGAGGATGAGGAAGTCTAAGGAAAATTTACCTTCTCTTTCCCTTTGCATGAAGGAGAGGGAGGGCTTCTCTTTCTTTGCAGAAGAGGGGGCGACTGGTGCAACTTTCTCTTTCTCCTTTAGGGAGGAGGAGGTGACCGATTGTTGTACTATAGGAAGGGTCAGTTTTGGCTATCCTATGCTCCTAGTTTTATACTTTACATAATTCATGTAAAGTAGGTCCATTCTTGGAGGAAGCAGACCAACTGGGGAGGGCCAAAAGTGATCCAATGAGTATCCACCATGGGACACCAAGGGATGATATCCGGTGTCATGTACTACATGCACAACACCTTCGTGGGAAAAATTTAAACATTGCTGGATAATGAATGCAATCCCATTCATGGAAGCTAGCCAAGGAATGCCTAGTTTCACTTTGAATAGATCTGATTCCAAGATAACATCGAAATCCATGTAAATAGTTCAGGGTCTAATTAGAACAGACAAGGTTATTGAGCCATAGGGTTTAAGACTCATACCATCATGTGTATGAATGGTATATTTTGTTTCTTCATATTTTTCCTTTTGAAATGAATTTAATACTAATTTTTCTTCAATAATAACATTCACACGGCTTGCGGGGTCAATCAAGACTCTTGTCACTATGTTACCATTGACATGAGCATGAATGTAGAGAGGCAAAGGTTTGTTGTTTAAGGGTAAATCCTGTGAGGTGAATGTAATTTTAGAAAATTGGGTGCAGGTGGAATAGTGGAAGTTACCATGACCATATTGACATAGGCCTTGAGTTGAGTGACAAAATTAGTGGGATCGATAATCATGTTAGCAGAATGTGACAGAAATGGGTTTGTGTATATCTGTAGTTCACTATTAGCTTTTGCCACTAATTTTTTAGTGTTTTGTTTATTCCCATCGAGATGAATGGTACTATCCTTGATGCAGTCCTGTATCTCATGACGCAGCTGCATATAGTGTTTGATATCATGTCCATTAACATGATGGTACTAGCAATAAGTTCTTCCATCATACCAATTAGGGTAGGGTTCCTTAATAGGCTTAGGGGTTGGTAAAGTTACAATCTTATCCTTCAACAACTTTTGTAAGATGGAAGTATAAGATTCTAACAACTTCGTGAACTTCCGGTTGCGTTTGAGGCCATTGTCATCAACAATGGCTAATACATTTGCAATGACTTTTCCTTTCCCAAAGATTGATACGATGGACTTTCCCTTAGAATGGGAGTGCAAGGAAGAACCCTTGAATTGAATAACCATTTGCTGGTACTCTCGTAAAGCTGCACACAAATGCCTGAAAGAAGGGTATTTCATCAAGGAAAACTTCTCTTGCCAAGGCATTTTTAAGTTTCCTATGAACACCTTCTGCACGTTGGAATCAGGAAGTTGATATGAGATTTGAAAAAGGAGTGCTTGGTAGTCCGCTATGAAACTAGTAATCTTTTCAGTTTCTCCTTGTTTACATTAGAGAAGATCTGAAAAGGTCATCTTCGGCCCAATGTTTGCTTGAAACTATCTAAGGAATTGGTTTATGAGTTGATCGAGTGAGAAAATAGAGTTTTGAGGCAAGGAACAGTACCACTCGAGTGTTGTGTCCTTAAGAGATTGGGGAAACAGTTTATCCATCAATGCATCATGATAGAAGAAGTCAGTGCACAGGGCATTAAAGGCAGACACGCATGTCTGCAGATCTCCCTTACCACCGTACTTCTCAAACTTAGTGATCTCCATTCCTTGAGGGAAGGGAGTATTCAAGATTGCAACTGACAAAGGACTATGTCAGAAGAAAGGCTGGAAGATAGGTTGGGTAGAGGCTTGGGAAAGGTTCACGAACTGGCTCTACATCTTACCCATATTCTAAAGAGGAGTGTATAGAATAGGGTCATTAGAAGATAGGGGACCAGAGGAACCTCCCCCAGAACCACCGCCAAGCCCACCTCTAGAACTACCACTAGTATGACTTCTGCCAGAGCTACCACTATAGCCACTTCCGCTAGTAGGGCCTCCACTGGAACCACTGCCATGACCTCCACTAGAGCCACCTCTGCCAACACCACCTCTACTACTGAATCCACCACCACTACCAAAGCCTCCACTACTCAGCTTGCCAAAACTTCCACCACTAGAGGTGACAAAAGGGGTAAAGCTAAAGCCCAAAGGGACCTTATTCACTTTGATAGTTTCAGGTTACTTAGAGGCAAATGGGATACTAATAGAAGGGACTGTGTCAACCATGTAAATGAAAGTGGGAGGCATTGATACCCCTAACTGTCCCTCATGCTCTTTGAAAGTGAATCCTTGTGCAAAACTAGGGTTGATCGAAGGAGCACATGCTTCAACAAGACCGAGTAGACTACTTAGAAGCTATATGCCTAATCGATCTTTACCCATCATATGTTTTAATTCACTAACAACCTGTGTGGCTCTAGCCATCTTTGGATTTATTTCCAAGTGGTTTTCTAGTTTTCCTAATCCTTTAGCAAGGGTGGCAACGTATTCTGTAGGAATTTGAACGACCTCATACTCGTCCATTGATGATGGCATAGGAGATGTAGGGGGAGTGGGGATGTGATCAGTTTCGTTAGTGAATCACATCTCTTTCCCTGATAACCACTCTTGTGCACCCAAACTAAAAGTGAGACCAGAGAAAAGACCTATAGAGAGACTAATTGAGACCTTCGTCCTTTCCATCAGAAGGTGTCGTACACTTCTCCTAATGATATACCCAAAAGTTGTGGATTGGGTTGTGCTGCTCATAAACCTTCACAACACTCAAGAGCACAACAATCATGAAGTACCCAAGGGAAGTTTCAACACCAATGGATGAATAGACGTTGGTTCATGTCAGGTTCACCAAAAATGTAAGAGAGGGGAACCACTGCGTGCAAGACCCCAGGTCATGGAGGGTCAAGATGCAAGAGGCTGCCCTAACTTACCTCAGCTAAGTGTAATGTCTAGGAAATGCGGGGCAAGAGTAATGAGGACTGTGGGGCCTCTCAGTTACTCTGCAGACCCAAAATACAAGATAAGGCTAGGCAAGCCAGTTTCTAGGTCTAACACCGCGTCTTGGAAAACTCTTTGTTTGAGGAAAAAAGCGCGATCTCTGGACATCAGCATGACACGCTAGCATCTCAAAAGTGCATTGTTGTCCGTGCGAACAAACATCAATAAAGACAAGGTCAAGCCAAAAAAAATAGCTAATGACCATCTGACTAACTAAAGGGCCAAAATGATACAACTAGATAAATCAAATCTTCTCTAATATTATAAAGCAAATATGCAAGAGTGATGAAAATAATGAGAATCTTACCAAGGAACTTGTTCTCCAACTAGTTCTCTGTGAAGCACACACAACTACAAATAGAAACAGGGAAAATGTTGGGTGGTTGTATAGGGGCCTACCTCAATCAGACCCCCATTTAGGTGTTTCTGCCTCCACAGACAACCAAGGAAATGAGATAAAGAAATAGTATAGTAAAGAGAAAATAAGTACTACAAGATAGTGTTATGCTACTCAACAAAGTGATAGAGGAGAGGGAAGCTTACCACCTTCACCAAGAGCACTCAAGGATGCTTGGGGAAGAAATGAGAGTACTCAAGCCTCTGCTACAATGGTGTGGTCCCAAATGTGCTCTACCAAAGTGATGGAGTGTTTCTTTGCTGTAATGGAATGCTTGGAATGTTGCTAGAAGTGTTGGATTGAATGCTTGAAGTGGTGAAGAGTGAACTCAGTGCTTGGAAGAAGATTGTGAATGAAGTGAAGAAGTTAGAATGCATGTTGAAGGCATGAATTTGAAGGAGGAATGGAGAAAAATGACCATATTTAGGTTAGTTGGTTGAAGGGGGCGTTACAAATTCACCTTCAATGAGAAGAGTAATGCCTCTATAGGTTCAACTGTAGGAATTTTCCAAGGACATAAGCACGCCACGCGGGCGTCTGCACATCACGCCCGACAAAAAATTCTCTGCCGACACTCAAAACAGGCACCAAGTGGGATGCAAGCAACAGGCTCAGGTGGAATTAAGCCTTCAAACTTGGGTTTTCTAAGGTGGGTAAAGGAAAAAAAGGGGATTTTCACATGGGGTACAAATTCAGTCTTATAAATTTTCTAACTCGAATGCATTGGGTTCTTTGCATTGAATTATTTTGAATGGGCCTTCCCAAAGGCTATCAAACTTTCCTTGCTGTTCAGGATTTGTAGCTCTTTCATTAAATTTTAGCATCAAGTCCCCACACTTTAGACCCTGGTTAGACACTTTCTTGTCAAACCACCATTTAACCATTTGCTGGTGGTTAGTCATGGCTGTTAAGGACTTTTCCCTCTTCTCTTTCAGTTCCAACAACTCGGCCAACTGAACCTCCATTTTGCTATTTTTCTCTACCTCAAGAGATTTGAGTAATTGTAGTGCCAAAATCTCCATGGAGATAGGCAATTGCACTTCCTTCCCATACACTAGCTCATACAACGAAGTCTTGAGAACTTGCTTAGGAGTTATGTGGTCTGCCTAGAGTGCTGCCCGAAGGTTTTTATGCCATTCCTTTTGGTGCTCTGATGCAATCCTTTTGAGGAGTCGGACCGGATTCTTGTTCATCGAATCGGCCAACCTGTTCCCTTATAGGCAGTAGTTTGATGAAGTTTGTAAGAAAATTCCATGCGAAAGCACAAATTGGCATACCTTAGAGCCTAAGAAGGCTTTAGCATTGTCAAAGATGATGGTTTTAGGTGGGCTGAATCTTGCCACTAGTTCCTCAAGGAAGTCCACTATCTCTATCTCCATTGAATTCTTTAGCGGCATGGCCTTGGTCCACCTAGTGAAGTAGTCTGTGACCATTAGAATCCACTTGTGCCTGGCACTAGAGGAAGGATTGATCATTCTGATGAATTCGAGGCCCCATTGCACAAATGACTCATCAACCACTATCATGTTGAGGGGCATCACAAAATTATTTCTTCTTCTGGCAAAGAATTGACATTCTTTGCAAGCTTTAACCAATGAGTAGGAGTCATTGAATAGAGTCAGCTAGAAGTACCGAACACACATGATTTTGATGGTGGTTGTCTTAGAAGAGAAGTGTCCACTCGTGATGCTACTGTAGAAAGTGTCAAGGATTCTTTTTTCTTGCTCTATGGTGACACACCACAATAGAATGCCATTGAAGTTCCTTTTAAAAAGGATCCCTTTGATAAGCACATATCCATTGTTTTGTAGGCGGTAGAATCTTCTCTTCTAAGAAGGAAGGCCCAACATATATTTTTTGTGTGTATAAATATCACTCTATTTTCTAGTCAACTGTCTTCAGATTCAGGTTCATTTGTTAGGACTAGCTTTGGTTTCTCCTCTTTGGTGGCCATTTCTTCATCCTGCACCAGATATTCACATAGTCCTCTTCCTTAGACAATCTTTGTAGGCTCGACCACAATGTCATACTTGAGGATCTTGGTGATCCAATTGGCCCTTTGTTTGGTGATTTCTCCTTCCATAGGAGCCGAGGAAATAACACCCTTAACCTTCTCAAAGGCTTCTCTCGCTTCTTTAGTCCATTTAAATAATTTATCCTTTTTCAGCATCAGGGTGGTTAGTCTAATTATCCTTGCAAAATATGAAATGAATTTGCTCACAAAATTTACCTTCCCTAAGAAAGATTGGATGCCCTTCTTGTTGACTGATAGGGGGAGTTCTTTGATTGCTTTTACTTGTTCAGGATCAATTGCAATTCCTTTCTTGGACACTACATGTCCCAATAGATTTCCTTGCAGAACTCTGAAGACACATTTTTTTAGGTTCAGGGATACCTCGAACTCCTAGAATTTTTTGAAAACCATCTCAAGGTGATCAAAATGATCATCCTTTTTTTTGGAGAAAACAGTTAAATCATCCAAATATATCAGGATGATCTTGTTGACTAATTTATTGAAAGCGATATCCATGGCTCATTGAAAAGTGGATCCTACATTTGAAGGCCGAAGGAATTTTGGCATATGCAAACGTTCCCCACTTAGTAGTGAACATTGTTTTCTGTCGATCCTCTTCTTTTACCCGAATCTGATTGTAACAAGAGAAACCACCCAACAGAGAAAACATTTCTGAACCTGCCACTGTCTGCAAGATTGTCTCCATAGAGGGTGTTGGTGTTACATGGAAACATCAGGCTTCTAATTCCAACCTAGATCATTCTATGAAGAAAAAATTAAATGATATCCTAATAGATATTTAATTTGTAATGAAACGGTTGATGAAGAGGCACTTCATCATCACACTTTAATTAATATTTAATTATTGTTAATGAGGCCGACATTTTGGAGCCGTGTTTTCTTGAAGATATGATCTTTGGAGGAAAACTTCATATGTCAAGGAGATGTGATTATTAAAGAAGACCAACATGAAGATAAAGGAGATGCATCCTTTCATTTGCATGTGTATATATATTTGATGCTTCTTCATTGTATTTTCATCATTCATATTTATCATAGTTCGAGTTCAGTTAAGTGTGAATACTTCAAGTGAAAATAAAAGCATTGTAGAAGGTTGAGTTTATCATCAACAAGAAGATATAATTCATTCTATATTTGCATCAAGTTGAGGTGCTTTTATTCGGCCTTATTATCAATCTCTTTGTAAAGGAGACAATTGTTGATATTCAATATATAAGTGATATATTGTTGCTGGGTTTTTCTCCCTCAAGTGGAGGGTTTTCCTAGGGTATATGTTATGTCTTTGTGTTTGAATTTGAATTAAAAACTTCTTATTTACATTTGATCATAAAATTAACATGTTATCAGAGTGGGTATAAGAAAGATCGTGATTAGATTTCTCATAAGCAACACTTTCATTCAATCTCATTCTCATTCTCTTGCATTTATCTTATCGTCAAGATGGTGAATGGGCTCAAGATCGAAGACAGACTTGAGGGCGCATCAAACTTCACATCTTGGAAGTTTAGAGTCATGCTCGCTTTGGAGGAAAATTGAGTTAGCTAAGTTTGTGGAGGGCGAAGTTTCCAAACCAACTGATGAAAATGAGAAGTCTCAATAGAAGAGGAATGGCACTAAGGAAAAAAATATGTTGGTTGATTATGTGAAAGACCACATTGTGCCAATCATCTCTAAGTTGAAAACAACAAGAGACATATTCAAGACCTTAGAGGAGATGTATGAGATCAACAACACAATTCAAGCTCTTGCATTAAAGCAACAAATTCATCATATCAAGATGGAGAAAGGAGAATTTGTCATCTCATTCTTCATGAAGATTATGGAGTTGAGAGATCAACTCTCTACCATTGGGAATTTGGTGGATGATAAGGATTTGGATATGTTGGCTCTTAATGGTCTTCCTAAATCATGGGAGCCATTTATTCAAGGAATTAGTTGGAGATAAAAAATTCCTAAGTTTGATCACTTGAGGGGAGATTGCATACAAGAAGAATCAAGGTTGGTTGTGAGAGGCATTGGTCAAAGCTCTACAAATGAAGACATTCATGTTCTTGCTGCTCAATCCTCGAAGAAGAAAGGAAAAGAAGGAAATAAAGGGTACTTCAAGAGGAATAGAGATAAAGAATCAGATGGTTCCCCAACATCGAAGAAGAAGAAGAACCTCTCCTGCATTCAATGTTTTAGATGTGACAAGTTTGGTCACTATGCAAAGGATTGTCTAACCTAACCTAAGCAGTAGGCTGCAATTGCAGATGTGGGTGAGATCTCTTCACAGAAGGATTCAAGTGGTTTTCTATTCTATTCTGCCTTATCAAGCAATGTGCCTACATAAAACAATACTTGGTTGATTGATAGTGGCGTCTCTCACTAAATCATTGGATTTAGAGAGCATCTATCTGATTTGGTGGAGAGAGATTCTAGTGTTCAAGTCATTATTGGTGATGATGCAAGTTACTCTGTGAAAGGTGTTGGGACCTCCTCTCTTCACTTAGATTTTGGAATCTCCTTGTAGTTGAGTGATGTTCTATTTGTTCTTGGTATCAAGTTTAACCTTGTCTCTATCTCAGCCTTGGAGGACAAGGGGTACCAAGTTGCATTCTCAGAAGGTAAAGTTATTGTATGGCCAAAGAACTCAAATATCAAGACTAATCAGGTGATTGGAGTTCAAAATTAGAGTCTCTACAGACTTTACACTCATCCACTTCAGGCTTTGTTGCATGATTCATCAAGTTCGTGTGAACTTTGGCATAGAATAATTTTTCACCTTCACTTTCGAGCACTTCCAACCATGGAGAAGATGGTCATGGGCCTTCCTAAACTCAACTAGGAGCATGAAGGAACTTGCAAAGATTGTGCATTGGGTAAGAATACTAAAGGTCCATTTCATAGTAGTGAAAGTAGATCTAAATGTATTCTAGATCTTATTCATTTTGATTTATGTGATTCAATGTCTATTGCTTCTTTGAGTGGTTTCTTGTATTATATTATTTTCATTGATGACTACTCTAGAAAGACTTGGATTTATTTCTTGAAATTTAATGAATCTAAGGAAGTACCTTAGAGGTTCAAAGAATTTAAATCTTAGGTAGAGAACTTGTCTAGGAAGAAGATCAAAGTTCTGAGATCTAACAACAAAGGATAATACATCTCTGGAAGCTTCCATAACTTTTGCATTGAAGCAAGGATTAAGAGGAAATTATGTGTCCCTTACAATACTCAACAAAATGGTGTTGCAGAAAGGAAGAACATATCTATTGTAGAAGTAGCCAAATCCATGATTCATGATCAATATCTACAAACCTTCCTTTGGGCTAAAGTATCTAGGACAATTGTTTATGTTTAGAATAGAAGTCCTCACTGCATTCTGGAGAACATGACTCCCAAAGAAGCATTCACAGGGGTGAAGCCAGAAGTAAGTCATTTGAGGATCTTTGGTTGTCTAGTGTATGTTCATGTACCTAAAGATAGAAGGACAAAATTGGAACCATTTGGCAAGAAGGGAATATTTGTGGGATACAGTGAGTCTTCAAAAGCCTATAGGGTTTACATTCTAGGTTAGAAACTCATAGATATCAGTAGGGATATTACATTTGAGGAGGATGTTGTATTCAAGAGATCTAAGGGAACTCATATGGAGATAGACAATGAAGATAAAGAGTCTCCTCAGGATATGGAAGTTGACCATACTCGTGAGATTCAGAGGGAGGCTACTAAACCTAAAGAAGATGATGATCTAGTTGAGCCTTTGGAACCTACTAATGGACCTAGAGATAGTGTGATTGGTTGTAAAAGACCTCTTTGGGCTAGGAAAACAATGCAAGAGGAAAAAAGGTTTGCAGCCCTAAGAGGAACATTTAGAGAAAGCAAAAGGCCTCACAAGTTTTCAAGCTATATTGCATTGATGAGTCAAATAATTGAGTCCGAACCTTCTAGTGTTGAGGAAGCTACTAGTTAGCAAGTATGGAAAGATGCTATGACTAAAGAGTATTAATCCATCCTCAAGAATGACGTGTGGGACATTGTACCTAGACCTAAAGGAAAATTTGTTGTTTCTTCTAAATGGCTCTTCAAGATTAAGCATGCGGCTGATGGGAGCATTGAGAAGTACAAGGGTAGGTTTGTGGCTAGAGGATTCACTCAGAAAGATGGAGTAGACTATGAGGAAACCTTTACTCTAGATGCTTGTTATACATCTGTCAGGACCATCATTGCTATTGCAACATTTAAAGGATGGAAGATACACTAGCTAGATGTGAAGACAACATTTATGAATGGTGTAATCAAGGAAGAGGTATATATTGAGAAACCTAATGGATTTGAGGTTCATGGGAAGGAGTCTCATGTTTGCAGACTGAAGAAGGTGTTGTACGACTTTAAGTAGGCTCCTCATGCTTGGTATGAAAGAATTGATCGATATATAATGAGCTTGGGCTTCTCCAAGAATGATGTTGATTCAAACCTATACTTCAAGGTAATTGATGGCGAAGCATTGATCTTGGTACTCTATGTTGATGATCTAATTCTTGCTGGAGAATATCACCTCATTATCAAATGGAAGGAGCTAGCTTTTGAATTTGAAATGAGGATCCTGGTCTCATGCACTACTTCATTGGTTTAGAAGTATGGTAGAAGCATGATGAGATCATTCTGAGTCAAGGGAAGGATACAATCAAAATTTTGAAGAGATTTGGTATGATGGATTGTAAATCCATGTCTACACCTATGGAGACCAACTTGCAGAAGATAAAAGAGGCTGCAACTAGTTTAGATCTGGTGGATCCCATGATGTATAGGTAGTTGATTGGATCTTTGATGTATCTAGTCAATACTAGACCAGATATTTGTTATGCAGTGAGAGCACGTAGTCATTTCATGTGTGAACCAAGGAAAATACATCTAGTTGCATTGAAGCATATCCTAAGATACTTGAGTGGCACAGTTGGGTATGGTTTGAGATATTCTTCTGATGTGGACTTGAAGCTACATGGATATTCTAATTCTGATTGGCTAGGGTGTGTTGCTGATTGGAAGAGCACCTATGGATGTTGCTTTAGTTTGGGTTTTGCGATGATATCTTGGTGTAACAGGAAGCAGTCTTCAGTGGAACTGAGCACCGTAAAGGCTGAGTATATTGCAGCTTGTGTGGTAGCTCGAGAAGCAGTGTGGCTTCAGAAGCTCCTTGCAGGGTTGTTTGGACAATAATTGGAGCCAACTTTCATCCATTGTGATAATCAAAGCTGTGTGAAGCTTTCTATCAATCGAGTGTTGCATGATAGAAATAAACATGTTGAGATCAAATACCACTATATCAGAGATATGGTATTGAGGAAAACAATCCAATTGAAGTATATCAACATTGATGAGCAGACGATAGATATTCTCACCAAGCCTCTCTCCAAGATAAAGTTTGTGTACTTTTGAGACAAGCTTGGTATGGTGGAGAATCAAGCCCTAGCTGAGAGGGAGTTTTAGCATCAATGATCTTCTTTAATGCATTTCTCTTTGTGAGAGAGATTTGAGGTGCAAGCCCTTATCTAATGCATTTCTCTTTGTGAGAGAGATTTGAGGTGAAAGCCCTTTTTTCCACCCTCTAGGAGTAGCCATGGTGGATGCCATGTGTGTGACTCCATGACAACATCATGTGAGAGAGTCCGTGTTGATTTTTATTGTATTTGTGCTTTTCACCCTCTGGGAGTAGCCATGGTGAACATCACGATGAGGTGATGACATCATGTTGAGTGATTCCGTGATGGGAACTTGTGCACATTTACCATACATGGGAGTATCCATGATGGTTGATATCACAATGAGGTCATATGTTTCTCTTTCCACATATGGGAGTAGCCATGGTGGTTGACATCATGATGAGGTGATATGTCTTGCATATATGGAAGTATTCCACCCTAGTTGAGAGGGAGTGTTGATGTTACATGGTAGCATCGGGCTTCTACTTCCAACCCAGGTCATTCTATGAAGAACAAATTAAATGATATCCTAACGGCTATTTAATTTTTAAGGAAATGATTGATGAAGAGGTGCTTCATCATCACACTTCAATTAATATCTAATTATTGTTAATGAGGCCGACATCTTGGAGCGGTGATTTCTTGAAAAGATACGATATTTGGAGGCTGACTTCATATGTCAAGGAGAAGTGATTATTAAATAAGGCCAACATGAAGATTAAGGAGATGCATCCTTTAATTTGCATGTGTATATATTCAATGCTTCTTCATTGTATTTGCATCATTCATATTCATCATAGTTCGAGTTCAGTTAAGTGTGAATACTTCAAGTGCAAATTGAAGCATTATAGAAGGTTGAGTTTATCATCAACAAGAAGATATAATTCATTTTGTATTTGCATCAAGTTGAGGTTCTTTTATTCGGCCTTATTATCAGCCTCTTTGTAAAGGAGACAATTGTTGATATTCAATATATAAGTGATATATTGTTGCTGGGTTTTTCTCCCTCAAGTGGAGGGTTTTCCCAGGGTATATGTTGTGTCTTTATGTTTGAATTTGTATTAAAAACCACTTATTTACATCTGATCATAAAACTAACAGAGGGAAGTGGGTAGTGGTCCTTTAGGGATGCTGTGTTCAGGTCCCGAAAGTCAACATATAAGTAGATATCTCCATTTTTCTTTCAAATTGGCACTAGGTTGGATACCCATGTGCTATGCTTGATTAAGAAGACAATCTAAGATTGAATTAGCTTGGTTAGCTCTTGTGCCATCATGGCCTCGATCTTCCAATTGAACAACCTTTGATTTTGGCAGACTGGTTTGGCACCTTTCGTCAACTCTATTATATGTTGGACAATGTTGGGATTGTATCCCTTAAGGTCATCGTATGGCCAAGAAACTACTCCTTCATACATTTTGTAGAAGTCAATTAGCCTTTCTTTATCATGATGTAGAACATCTTTCCTGACTTTGAGCTTTCTTCCATCTCCAACCAGAAGGTCCACATAGTTACTTTTGTCTACTACAAACCTCCTTTTATCATTTCTTGCATTGTCACAATCGAAAATATTTTTGAGGGTGACAAGTCCCTTCAAAAGATTATTAGACCTTATCTAAATGATTTTTCCATCGCAGGCTTCAACAATCTTTGGTTGGAGTTGGTCGGTGAATTCTCCTGACTATTGGATGAATGAGGCAATGTGTTCATCGCTATCAAATACTTGCTAGCTCTGACCATTATCTAGAATCTCCAGTTGAACTATCACTCACACAGAGTTGTTGGTGTAATTAATTATTTAATTACACTTTAGCATAAGTTTACTTACGATATTTTATTTCTTAGGATAATTATTATTTAATTCTTATCTTATCTTATTGAGCTGTCTTTTTGCTCAAGATAAGATTAGGGTTGTCTTTTCCCGCTTTATTGCATCATTGCCTTTTTGAAGGCTTTTTTATTATTTATAAAACAATTACATTCAATAATCAATAATTTTGATTTTTTCTTGCACACATTTTCTCTGAGAGTTTACATTTTTTGATTTTTTGTTTTGAATATCTTATGCATGTGATAGGTGATTGCTTGCAGGTGTTCTTGGGGACTGTGAAGTTGGTTTTTCAACTTCTACATGGTATCAGAGCTCTAGACCTATCGCTGCATGTTCGTGATTTGAAGATATTCTCTCACAACATCTTTTTCTATGCAAGGGTTTCAAGTTAGATTGATTTTTTGTAGATCTGGGGGTAGCTGAATTTTTGGAGGATTTTGGGCTCAAACGAACGTTTCCATCGCGATCAGAGTGTCCAAAAACCCTAGAAATGCCTTTCGTTTCGTTGATTTAGGTGAAAGTTTAAAAAAGGAAAAAAAAATTAGCGAGAGAGGTCGTACAATCTCCCCAGCACGCAGATCAAGGTAGAATTTTTTTTTTTTTTTTATAAAAAAATTTAAAAATCAAAGTTTTTTAAAAATGTTTTTGTGCGGCATGTTCAAAGACCTCACTGGCAATGCCAAGCGGCCATCGATCCTTAGTTCTCAGCCTACCCTCGGGCTACCACCTCCTCTAAAGTAATCAGCTTCCTCCTCAGATTGAGCTCCGGCCCGCCTAGCTCTCAAGTGCCGAGCCTGGCTTCCGCCTAGCCTAGCCCCCTGGCTCAAGGCTAGGTCTGTGAGTCACGGGGGAACCCGGAGCCAGCCCCCTCTGTTGATAGTTTTAACCCCCACTCTAGCCATGTGAGTGTGACCAAGGGCCCACCTGATGATCACAACCCCTTGGTCTCAGATGCTTAATTAGGGGTCCTTTTATAGCCTCCCAGGGCTCTAGGAGGACATATATTGGAGCAGACAAGCACCCTGCAAATTAAACACACCCCGGGCCCTTTTTATTCAAGGCTTTTTGAATGAAAATAGCCATTGGAAAGTCAGATTCCAAAGCATCTGGTTGTGGTTGAAGCATATTTTCTTTATCTTTTTCTTTTGATTCTTTTGAAGCCTCAAGTCAGTTGCTATTTTCACCCTGTGGAGGCTGCCTGCCCTTATCACAAAAGGTGCTCAGTCAAGCCTCCGACCTCTTCTTAGATATCAAACTTGATTTTTGCAAATTTTTCACCAGGTATCTATTTTTTTTTCATAACCCAACCTTTACTTTCTGAGTTATTTTCTTGGGAAACGTGCAATCAAGAGTTTTTTTGAGATCAAAGAGGAATATTTTTTTATTTTGAGAGTATAGATTGCTATTTTTCTGTCATGGATTTACATAAAATTGCACCCCTTACTCCATTCAACTATTTTGGTTGGAAAAAACAAATGGAGATTCACTTGAAACATAAAGGGTTGTACAGGGTAACCATGGGTATATAAATTGAACCTACAGGTGCTACTGAAAAGAGAAAGTGGTTTAATAGATGTGATGAAGCTTATGGTACATTATGTCTATCTCTTTCATTTGACCTTATTTTTCACATTGAGTCTTCCACAACACCCAATGAGATTTGGACCACTTTAGAGTCTTTGTTTGGGAAGCAGGATACTATGAGAGGGTTTCAGTTAGAGAATGAGCTTATTGGCTTAAATCCTAGGGATTTTGACATCATCAAGGATTTTTTCACCAAACTTAAGTCTCTTAGATTACAATTGTCACAGGGTGGTGTTCAGAAAGAAGACTCTTAGTTGATATTGTCCATTCTTTCTAAGCTTGGACCTGATTATTCAGTTTTTGTATCTACCTTTTATGCCACTATGGATGCACTTGGTATGAGATTCACTATGCCATCTCTTGATGAATTTTCTTCATCTCTCACTCGAGAGCAAGCTAAGTTAGCTAGCATGGGTACGGTGAAAAATTCTTCCTCTTCATAGGCACTTATTACATCATAGGAGCCTAGAGATCAAAAGGATTCTATAGGAAAAGGCACAAAATAGAAACAAAAGGATTCCAAACCTTATGAGCAGCAAAAGGAATCCTTAGATTCATCCTCCTCTTCTAAGGGGACATCATTTAGGAAGGAGAAGACTACATGTGCATATTGCAAGAGGGAAGGACATGCAAAACATAATTGTTACAAGAAGGACATTGATGAGCTGAAGCATCTTCTTCAGAAACATCAGATTGATTTTCCTTCTAGGATGTCTGCATCATCTTCTTCTCCTCATTCTTTTTCTTCAGAGCAGCATAACACAGGCACAACTAGTTTACATACTTCATCAGATATGAAGGGATATGCTCTTTGTGCTTCTTCAGGTATTGGATCAGGGAGATGGCTTCTAGATTCAGGAGCATCTCATCATATGGCATCTTCGCAGTCTATGTTCACTTCCTTTGAGCCTTGCACTATGTCTCCCATTTTGATGGGAAACAACACTTACATGAGTGTTACATGGAAGGGGTCTATTAGTTTTGGGGACCACTCCTTTCAAGATGTCTTGTGTGTCCCTCAATTGAAAAATAACCTTCTTTCCATCTATCATATAACACATGGGGGAAATGGGAAATTTGTGGAGTTCACACCTAATTCGGTTATCATCAGAGACTTGGAGAGTAGAGTAGTTATTTCTATCAAGATAGTGGATCACTCATCTCAGTTGTATTCTTTCACTGATTTTTCTACTGGAAGTGCTTCTGTTCCTACAGCTATTCCTCACACTTCGAGTGTGCATCATTATTTATAAGGGATATTTGGCTTCTTGAACATTGGTGTTCTCACTTCGGATCTTGTTCTCGAGCCTTCCATTCCATCTCCTCCACCTCCTGTTGCTTCTTCTGTTTTAGTGCAACAGGATCCAGTTGATCATACATCTTTGGAGGTTTCTATTGAGTCTTCACCTACTTTGACTTCTTCATTGGTTGAGGTCACACCTGCTTTTGTGGAGACATCTTGGGCTACACCTATTCCACCTTCAAATATTTCTTTCATTCAACCTCTTCCCTCTCACTTCTTTCAGTAGATGCAGTTTCTTCACTTCTTTTGGAGTTACTTCATTCTAAGGGG